>VURO01001685.1:14478-33121 GCA_015108175.1 Pelvicachromis taeniatus
AAATTCTGAAAAAGAAATACAATATATATGGCACAGAACAAACATTTAACTGGACCCTTTAGATTAGTTTTTTTCTGGCTTGTGTGTGAATGCATCATTTGATTTCAAAAAGCTCAAAGCCACAATTCCTCCCCTGAGAGAAAAGCCAGTGGAAGGAGTCTAGACACTAAATCTTTCTGTGACCTTTATACAACCAAAGAAATAGGCTTGATGCCGTATACGCACACATGCTAACGCACATCACCAACCTCAGGCTCTCTGTTCTCCAGCATTCGGTGAGAATGGGAGAAGTGCAAAAGACCAAGCCGCAATAAAGAAGGAAATCAGGCTGAAAACACAACTGGCATGCTTTTTTCTTTACCCGGGACTTCAATCTAGCATGCACTGTGTGCCCTTCTTAGGTGGATAAACTCTTACCAAAATCCCACCAAAATCATCTAATCAAATGCAGGTGAGGCTTTTAAACCGAGAGAAGAGCTACAAGCCTCTGACTGTAACCAAACACAGTGATATAGTGTTTAATAATATAACCTCTAATATCAGATGAAGTTAAATACACCTGTTTTTTTTTTTCTTCCTTTACCCTGATCTCACCTCTCTCTTTCTTTACGCAACTGTGCACAAGGCGATAAATGAAATGTGGGCTGGCATGCTCCCTGGACATTTTAATTAGCTGGTCTTTAATTCAGCCTGACCCCCTTTCAACTTTGATCAGTCGGCGGGCGCTCTGATAAGGACCTGTCACTCACTTGCAAAGACTGGGGTTATTCAACAGCAAATTGTCTGTTTGCAATTTGCAGATGCTCTCTTCCTGTGCTGTCTCAGAAGAACTGTTCACAGCTCAGTGAAAACTAAAAGCCCTACGAGAATGGAAATATAGCACGTGATCTGTCCTTATTCATCGCAGCTCTTCATTTACTACACCGCCACGGACGTGGACAGAGCTTGAATGCAAGTGCATTCACCTGATTAAAACAAGTCCAGAGTTTCCCGGAGGCAAAATTATTGTGTATTAGTGTTACTCTTCAGTTCCGAAGGCGAACATTGTGTTTCATTTAGCTTAATAATGACACGAGCCTTGGGCTTCATGAAAACCAGCTAAGAGCAACGGTGATAATAGAAACTAAATTCTGTATTTATGTAACACTCAGTGTTACAAGTGCTAGAAAAAGTCTGTTGTGTTTCTGCAGACAGAGAGCCTAGGAAGTCCTTAGTTCTTAAAATACCAAAATCAACCTTATAGCTCCAAATAATATCTTACTTTAACGGTGCATCCAATACATACGCAAAGTGTCAGACTCACAGTTGTGAGAGGAAAAGAAAAACCTCTCATCTCTCGATGCACACTAAGTCAATCTACTACTGTGTGCTCCATTCCCTTGACAGCAAATAGCACAGCAGATTGAAATGCCCTGTTCATATTTGCCATTTCTATTCATTAGGCTTTTTAAAAGATTACTTTTCTAAATTGTATTACTTAGGCAAATAATTATGCATAACAATAATAATCATGCAATGATTTCCTAAACCATCACCTTCCCTAGAACGTGCTCCTGCTGAAAAGCAGGAAATTGTGAAAATGGTATTCTCTACCAAAGCATCAGTTTTTTAGCAAGAACGATAATAAGTATAAGCGAGGATTACACAGGCATTATTGCTGGAAATCTGTGCTTCTGAACCAAGCTGAAGCCCAGATTGTGGAGCTGCTAATAGCCTCTAACCAGGCTTAAACAGTCCATTATCCACAGAACAAATGGAACAAAGCGTTGTTGGGTTTTTTTGTCAACAAAAGATCAACATCAGCACCTCTGGCTTCATGTCACCACATTGTCACGTTCCAAGTCTGACCTCTTCTGCCCTGTTATTACAAGACTTTTCAGGCAAACTGGTCCCATTTATTAGCCAGCTTACTCAGTGACAACAGCCAGTTTCTGTGTAACTCTGACTCGAGGCCTCTCCAAGTTGTAAATGGGATTGGAAAGTGTCCACGAAAGCTGAAACAATACCACTGCTCACCACACACCACTGGAGCAGGCAGTACCGTCTAGCTTGTCTACACACTGCTGCCCTTCAGTCTTGTGCTGATCATATCTAGAGATGCTATGGTGACTTTGCCAGCTACACTCACTCAAACTCCTTCTCAACCTCTTCTTCTGTTTCTAATATCCAAGGTATCATGTCTCTCTCACTGCCTCTGTTTCTCTGTCTAAATCCTCAGACAGCCTTGCCTTCTCTCTGTCTCCGAACCCGTCTCTCTACTCCTTATTATCTTTTATTCTCTTCTGCTGTGCCTCATAGCTGTGCCTTCCTTTCTTCTATCTATCTTTTATTTGACCTCTCCTTGAAACTCCTCCATCTCTCGCTGCCCGTCTGTATTTCTGATCCCAGAAACCTGCACCTGAAATGGATATTCTTTCCCATTTAACAAGTTGCCAAAAGTATAAGACACGATCACTGACTGAAGGAAACATGGCATGAAGAGAGAGACAGAGACAGACAGAAACCGAATGTTTACCAGCAGATTTGTGCCACCGAGTTTAACAGTGAATCTTAATTCCTTCACCAGATACCAGAAATTGCAGTGCGCATTCATGACAACTGCTGCTGCAAGTGGCAGAAAATCTTATGGAGGTTGTGTATCATGGGTTTGGATTGTCCAATTATGCACTGCTGTGTTCGGAAAAAGCCAAGCAGCATCTCATAATGCAGACAAAAATCAATGCTTCGTGTTCCCCAGCTGCAGAACAGGCTATGCTTTGTCCTTTTTAGCATAAATTATGTGTCAATGAATTGCAAGCATAGCCTCTATAACATCACATGGTACAACAAGATTGCCTATATGCATATTTTCCACACCCTCCATTGCCAAATGTCCCAAAATACCAAACCCAGGTTTTGGTATTTTTGGACAAGTTCCTAAGTTTACATATTTTTGCCTCATTAATTTTTATACATTTTTTCCATGAATGCAGATTAAAATACTTCTTCTAATTCCTATAATAGAGTTGCCTATTGCAGTGAATGCAGCTCTATACATCTGGTACTTCTGACAGCTACTCACCGGCCAGATGCTGCCACTGATTAAGCTCAAAAGCGCTGAAAGCCACCCCAGCCTTCACCCATATGTCACTCAATTCTAATTAAGATGGTTTGGTCTTAATTAAAGCAGCACCTAATAAGCAAGGTTTATATAATAATTATTTACACTTAGTTTGGGACTGTTTAAAGGAGTAGCACAGTACATTATTTAATTTCGAAATATACACACACCAGATACTTTATTAGTTACATTAGTACTAGGTTGGACCCCCTTTTAGCCTTTAGACTGAGATGATCTGAGCTTTCTGACATAGTGTGTTATCCTGCTCCAAGCAGACATGAGAAGATGTGGTCATAAAGGGAAGGACATGGTCTGCAGCAACATTTAGATATGTGTGGCTTTTAAATGTTCCAGAGCTGGTACTAAATGGACCAAGATAATATCCCCCACACCACCACCCGTCTGCTGATTTAAGGCAGTATGGAGCCAGCCATGCATTCGTACTGTTTATGGCAAATTTCGATATGACCATCTGAATGTTGAAATGAAGAAATCAAGCGTCATCAGATGAGAGAAGAAATTTCCAATCTTCTACTGTCTTTTAGTGAGTCCATGAAAACTGTTGCTTCAGTTTCTTGGTCTTAGCTGACAGTAGCAGCACCTGGTGTGCTCTTTAAGACAAGATGCCTTGACTATTCAAAAATGTTCTGCTGCATTAATTTGTTGTAATCAGTGGTTATATGAGACGCTCTCACCTCCCTTTTAGCTTGAAGCAGTCTGCTGTTTTTTGTCTTGCATCAACAATGCATGTTCACCGAGAGAACCGCTTCTCACGAGATATTTCCGGTTTTTGTAACCCCTAAGGATGGTTGTGTGGGAAAATCCCAGCAGATCAGCAGTTTCTGAAATACTCAGGCCACCCCATTTGGCATCTACAACCATGCCACGTTTAGACCTCAACATCTACTGATTTGCTGCCATGTGATTGGGGTGAACCTAACTGAATATTTATTAAAGTGTCTAGTGCGAGTATATATTGTTGTGCATTTTTTTCAGATGCATAATTATACTATTTCTCAACAATGTAGTTTGTCACTCAGCCAGTGTTATACTTTCTAATTCACAAGCTGTACTTCACCTTGTAAAAGACAGCTTCGTAACACTTTCTAAACCCTTACATCCCCTCTAGGCTTTCTTCCCCATGTATATTCAGTGTGCTACACAGACGAGGAGTTCTGTGTTTTAAATCATATGTTATCCCTTGTACTCTGGTCTTGCTTATGCACCCCCCCCTCCGATTTCATTTCCCAGAAGATTTGCATGGCTTGTGGATGGAACTGCCTACCACATGGTATAGAAGTGATGAGCAATTTATGTTCAGCCAGTTGAGCCACAATCTGAGACCATCTTCACAATTGGCAACATAAATATTTGAACAACTGCTTAGCGGCTCTGATCAACCACAAGTCAATCAGACACAACCAAAAAAAAGAAGACCAGCAAACTGAGAGCTGAACTTGGACTCTTTGATATAACATGTTCCTAATGTTTGATAAACATGACTAAGTATCCTTTCAGTTTTCAGAAAAGCACTTGGATCTGATGCAGATGAAGCCTTCGATCTCTACCGAATGCAGTCCAAACACTATTTAGATCCTTCTTCTGCTTTGTCCTCTCTGCCCTCACTACCATGGATAAAATGAGATTTACTGCAATTTTCTTTCCATGAAGTCTGTGAACTGTTCTTCACAGAAGAAGAAAGGCCTAATTAGGCAATCCCACATGGACCCTGAGCTTTAATCATGCCCTAATGTTCACAGGCTGGTGCTCTAAGGGCAAACATACAAAAGGCAGACATGTACTTGCACACGCAGATCTATGCTTTCCCTTATGAAAGCGTTTGCTTCCAATGTGTCTTTAAAACACAAATCCTGTATTACAGGCCCTAGTTATGCATTTTAATTTACACCTTACAAGCATACGATGGGAACAATTTCAAAAGGAGAAAAGACCCGTGAGGTCAGCAAAATGGTAATTTGCCAATCAAAATCTTCTGTCGTAAAACAACAAAGGGTATAACGTAGTCCATATATAACCATAAATATATATAAAAGTTTCTGGTATGCTTGTGACCAATGAAGACCGGGAGGAGAAAAACAGAGCCTTCCCAAAGGTGTGCCAGTACCAAAGCCTGGATAAATAGGAGGGTTGCTTTAGGAAGGGCATCCAGAGTGAAATCAAGCATGCAGATACGTTTGCAGTGGCAATCCCTTATGAAACAGGCGAGAAGCTAAAAGTGCCTGTAATCACGAAAGTATTTACTAAACAAAAATTAGTGACATCATGTATATTCATTCATTAAAATTCAGAGTTTCTATTCCAACGTTAACAAGCTCAACACCAATAGCACATATGAAGAAGCCAAATGGCATTCAGGCTGGATTGGTGCTATGGTCAGCTTAGACATCCCCAGTAACTTCTTATTTGGCCTCCAATATACTAGAGCTGTCTGCCAGAGTCCTTGTACTTGTCTGCCTCAGTAATCTGCCAGGGAGCAGACAAACATCAGTGGGCCTTATCTCTACTTCTCAGGAGCAGCCGGGGAAGGAGGCAGGTAGCCCAGAGGCAACAAAGACAGGAGCAGTTTGATGCAGGCTCGTGAATTCAGTCAACACACAAATAAAAGCAGTTAATCAAACACAGGCATACACAAACATCTATACACATGCATACACACCACAGACATGCCAAAGCACATAAAAGTTATTCTGGAAATAAGGAAGTGAGTTCACCAGACAAGAGCTATTTTATATCTGCTAAGCTTAATGCATTGAACCTGCTGCAGTGGAGTCCCAGAATAAAAACTTGAAGTGGAAATGAGCTTAATAGGTCTTAATGAGCATGGAGTACCAGAACCAGTTCAATATTTCCAATAAAACTGTGAAGAAGCATTCAAGTAGGTGCATTAGAGAATGCTGCAGTTGTCACATACTGAGTGGCTAAAATACAACATTTGCACCAAAGATTGCACAAGTAGGCAGTGAAATTGAAACCATATGCTCAATCCACTTCCTTTGAGCCAAAGTCAATAAAAAGTCAAATTCTGTTAGTAGTAGATTTCACAGGGCGCTCGAGCCTCAAAGAAATTCAATGTCTTTACAGCACACTGTGCGTTCCAGCATTTGTATTCACAGCAAACTGGAGCCGCCTGTGGGAGAATGTGGTGGCTTAAAAATATGAAAAGCGAGTCATCCTGAATATGAATAGCGATTTGGTTTTACTGTTACTGACACACATAACAGTTAGTAATATGACATAGGCTAAATCACTGTTCTTATTTTTGGACTGTGCCTACATGTGTGGGTGTGCACATGTGGAGAAGAGAGAGGAGGGTTTTATGGGTGTTTTTTTGCAATAATTGAAAAGTTTCAAATGGAAACATGTTATTCAACTTGCTTTCAAAAAGGCTGACTATAATCATTTTAGCTTGTTTTATAAAGGAAGGAATTTCTTGCCAACATAAAGGATTCCAGATGAAGAATCTGTGCTCTGAGAGGGTGCAATATAGAATATTTCATTACACAAACCATACTGAATCGGTTGTTGATCCAAAACCGTTCGGCTGTCTTTGAAGGACATTTTCTTTTGGTCTTGATAGTGTACAGCTGGTAGCAGTACGACAGAATCCTCCAGATGATAGTGCATCCTTTCCTCTAAGTAAAGTGCAGTGTCATGTGTCCAAAAATACACTAAGCTTTCTAAGGATTTTGCGAGGTGTGAGCAGAGCTTGTCAAAAATCAAACAAAATACAAATGTAGCAGAGGTCATGGAGAAAATAGAGGGGTGGCCCTGCGAGGCAAAAAAAAGAACAGAAAGCCAACATGTGCTTAAATTGTCATACCCGCTTTTATGCTGTGTGTGCTTTTATAATCTGTATGTAAGACAAAAGGTTACATTCAAGTCGCTGGCACGCTGTCATCTGGAGCTTTGTTTACTTGCTCAAAACCAAAGAGAATTTCAGATGGCACGTGCTTGGCTCCATCACCCGACATTCATGAAGGTGCGTCAGGTGTTCTGTTGTAAAACTCAAGTAGCCACTTTTAACATTGCATTGAATCTAACAGAAAGTGTTGATTAGCTCACGCGAAACTGTTCTATCACACGTCATGTAGCAACAGCATTCAAAGCCACACTGGACGTCTTTCTAACTACAGAAGTCAAAATTTTCTTTCCATTTTAGTGTTACTATCTTGAGGTATAAATACAGAAATGAGAGAGTTTGTTCAGAAAAACCAAAAAGTTAAAATGTGATTACAAATGAGTTTCTCTTTCTATTGTTTCTATTGTTGGGAGAAAAAAACTTATACATAGTACGTACTGTCTACTAACTGCAGCAAGCGTGTAATTAAATCTAGAGCCAAAGAGGAACATTTGGCACCACTGAGTATCGCAGAAAAATAAGTCCAGGAAACAGGAAAACATCTGATAAAAAGAAGAGTCATCTCTAAACTGGTGGCTAGAAAATGGGTGTCAGTGACTGAAGTTCATCTACAAAAGGAAAAAGAAAAAAGATAGCAAATGCCTTTTTTATGGATCCATTTTACACGTGTGGCCAAAAATGCCTCCGCTGAAGAAATCTCAATAAAGTAATCCTCTTTCATGCAAACAGTGTTGAATTATAGTACAATAAGCAGCTTTTATTGTTACAAGTAAGGCTATAAAAACATTTTGTGATATGAAATAAGTCCCGTTTTTCCTTTAGTTGTTATGCAGAAAAGAGAGAGTGTGTGTCACTGTTAGATTGCTGCAATCTGTTTGTTTTATTTATTCTGTTATTTTTTTCAAGGACTAATGACAGAGGACCTTACAATTTGGACTTCACAATCTTCACAAGTCCTTTAATTACAGTAATTACAAGCACTGTAAGAGCTAGTATCTCTCTAGCAGCTTGAGATTACTTGACCCTTGAACCTTTTCACACTAAACCTCATCCACGCTTCCTTGCTAAACTAAAGCCGATCATCTGCATTTTCACGGTGGTCTAAAGACACTGGAAGATTTAATTCACTCTTATCAGATAAAAAACAGTGTCTGCTCTACATTTGGGATTGTGCTCTGTTCTTGTGTCAGATCTGTGTGTCTGCAGAGCTTGAGCGCTGTAACCACGCAGGGAGCAGAGAGGCCACGGCAGTCAGATGAAGCTTCAGCCACATTCACACAGAATCTGGTAAAGCAGCGTCTTCTGCCATGGTTGCATGGAGGTGTGGGTGTGTTTGTTTGTGCTCTATAATGCAACCTCCGCGAAGCAAGTACAAAATGAAGTTTTATTTCAGGGATTCACATCTTTGTTCTCATTAAAGTTCGTCTTGTTTTCCCTTTACTCTCTAGCTCAATCGAGCACCATGAACCAACTGCAAACCAACCATGAACCAACCATGAGGAGGGCAAGTCTGAGTGTTGTGTTTACAAATACTTCACTATCATGAAGTAGCCAAATTGATTTTTACCCACAAGATGAGATTGTTGATCGTGCAGAAACATTTGCGGCTGAGAAATAAAGGCCAAAAAGTTCTTCTACTGGCCACCTGAAGTTGGACTCCAAAAGCACATTCATGCCCACACATCCTTATGTTTAAAATATCCATCTTTACTGCCTAGTAAAAAAAAAAAAAAACGGTTTGGATTACGCGCTATTGGATGTTAAAGACCCCATAGTACCGTTTCAACCCAATAGAGCATTTCGCTCTTAGACTGAAGGTTTACTTGTGGTTCATACTTGTATTTAAAAGTAGAATGGGAGGCAGAGCCTTCAGCTTTCAGGTCCTTATTCTGTGGAACCAGCTCCCAGTTTGGATTCAGGACACAGACTCCCTCTGTACTTTTATGATTGGGTTTAAAATGTTCTTTTTAATAAAACACAGTTAGGGCTCCTGTAGATATGCTGCAGTGGGCCTAGGCTTCTTTTTTCTTTTTTTCTGATTCAGCTGTGGTTAAGTTGTTAAGAAGATCCACAAAGTTTGTGTTTCAAATTTTGGTGCATGAAATTAAAGACTTATATAACCTGTTAATTTGCAATAATTTCTGTCTCTGCATTGCTCTCGTACACCGTATGGATGCAGCTTGCTAGCCAAGCTTCTTAGTGTTGATATATTCATAGTCATAATGAATATATCATTATATTCATTATAATGAATGAATATAATGGTCATATTCACATATTGACCACATAATCCAAATACGGTGATTTCTGGTTTAGAAAAAAACTCATATGGAAATGGCAAAAATGCTAATGGTGAGGAGTAAAACTGACGAATCCAGACACATTACAGTGGCTTTGTGTATCTTTTATGAAATCCTGCAAACACCGTCAATAGTTCACCACTGAAATTTTCTAAAAATGAAAGAATACTACCCCGAATTAAACTGGGACATTTTTGGTGCAAAAAACCAAACTGGAACTTTTTCACACCGGGAAATTTCTCAGGTTTCTGCTGAGGAACTCTGGTTATAAAGTCAGAGTACATCGGAACTGAGTGCCTCCCATACCGTTGTGTTGCTCTGCATGTTATTTTGTGAAGTCAGATTCACCTTTTTGTTATGCACCTTTTTTTTTTTTCCACCCCTCTGATCTGCTTCTAATTCAGTCAGAGTTTCTTCTGCATTTTCCAGAATTACTTTCAACAACTCCCAGAGAACTTGCCTGGCCTTTGGCTTACACTTTTATTTATAGATGCAGCGAGCAATACAGCATACTAATCACAATACTAAGAGCAGAAGCGTGTTTTCCCTCGCTGAGTTGCTTCTTCAACTCACAAGAGCAACGCAGGGTCTTTTGGAGCTGCTGACAAAATTGGAGATGTAGGCGGCAATTCAAAGGTCTATCCTGGTGTTTACCAGTGATGTGTTAGATTGCTGATATTTTTCCACTTGAATTAACCTCTTGAACCCAGATATTACCCTCAAATAGTGCCAGTATTATAAAAGCATTTTACTTCAATTTATAGTAGACTACAGAAGAAAAAGAGGTTTTCTCTGCTATATGGACACTTTGTTTAAAGGATGCTTCTGTATTTGGGGACAATAATGACATGTGATGTGCAACTTTAAATTTCAGTTAAAATATGCTCACATTTGTGAACTTTTTTTTGAATGAAAATGTTAATATTTAAAAATAAATATTGATATTCGGCATGGTGTATCCCTCTTACACATAGACAAGCCTCTGTGACCCAGCCTACAGCACACAGATGGCAAAAACACCTTAGCCTAAAGTCATTGTCATTCATCATTTCCTCTCTTTCCTTTACTCTCCTTGCTGTCATTAAACAGGGCAGGTGAGTAGCGGCTGATTACCAAACATCTTTTCCTACCTTTGATCTCCTGAGGTGTGGGGCTCTAATCCATCTTGCAGCACAGGAGGCTGTCTGATCTAGGTGGTTGTGGTAGCCACTTAGCTCCTCCTCATCTCACATACACATATAGTATGTGCCCCCAGCTCTTGCAGAGGGTACACACACAAGGAAAAGAAGATGGAGCTGCTACTTACAGGCACTCTGTAAGGGAGAGAGGGGGGGGGGAGAGATGCAGGAAATATGAGTCAGACGAGAGAAAGAAAAAAAATGAATAGGTTTATTTGAAGCGCATACACACAGACCATCACCAGGTAATCTAAGCCTTTAAATTGCACGGAGGATCAAAAGATGTAAACATTTTTGTTTTTTGTCCTCCTCAGAATCCTTAAGTAACTACATATTTTCAAAAGCAACCACACAATGCATTATAAATCATGTTTCTGGTCAGGTATCTCCCTTTGCAGTCCAGATATTAATGCTGAGGACAGTCATTTATCCAGCATACAGTAAGTTTGAAATCTGCACAGTTTCAAAGTTCACAGTCCCAATTTGCTGATGGTCTTGTTTTACTGTTTGTCCCTTACTCAGCTAGATCCCCTTCCTCTTTATATAGCACATCCAACATTTTTCATAGTGTCACCGCACATAGTTTGAACAGCTTTGAGAGCTCATCAGCATTCAAAACAAGACCTAGCACCCAATATTCCAAGACAATTTTCGCAGTAAATGAGAAAGCAAATGTCACTTCAAGATGAACATTAATCTCATGTCATTGCATTTTAATGGCACCCTTACTCAGGGGGGAATTAAACCTCTCCCCAGAGATCAACCCAAATGCTTTGCACCACAGTGAAATTGTCCTCTTCTGTTAGCAGATTCAGTACCTGCCATGTCAACTTTTAGGACACATCAACTTACCACACTGCCTTTGAGTGGACATAAACATCAAGTAACTTGTTGAACGCTGCATTTTCTGAGCTTGTAGCATTCCTCACTGTGATTGTCAAAATTATAAGAAAATTGATTACAACCAATTTGACAGACAGTACTGCATTCAAATGACCTTTGTGCACACTTCTTTTTTTGACTGCTCCCTTTAGGGGTCACCATAGTGGATCCATCTCCATCTCACCTTATCGTTAACATCCTCCCCTATCACCCTAACCTCTCTGCATGTCATCTTTCACTACATCTACAAATCTCCTCTGCGCTCTTCCTCTTTTTCTCCTTCCTGGCAGCTCCATATCAATGATCCGCTCATCCATTGTCCAAAATACCCACTATCCCTCCTCTGCACATGTTCAGATCATCTCAGCCTTGTCTAACTAACTTTGTCCCCAAAAGGCTAAACCAGAGCTGTCCCTCTGATATACTTATTTCTAATCTTGTCTATTCTGGTCACTCCCAGTGAAAACTGTAGCATCTTTAAACTCTGCCACTTCCACCTCCAGCTCCACCTCCTCTCTTTTTGTCAGCGCCACCGTCTCCAAACCATTCATCATAGCTGGTCTCGCTACCATGTCGTAAACCTTCCCTTTCACGCTTGCCGCTATCCTTCAGTCACAAATCACCCTTGGTACTCCTCTCTAACCACTCCACCCTACCTGCACCCTCTTCGTAACCTCTCCTGTGCACTGTCTGTTAATTTTGGATGGTTGACCCCAGGTTTTTAAACTCTTCCACCTTCACTTTCTCTGCTCTGTTAGAAATGCCCTATGTGCTCACATCTTCTAAAAGTGGAATGAATGGGCTTGTGTCCAACTATTCTAACATTTGGCCATCTGGGCAAAAACATCCTATTATAGAGCCAATAGAAAACAATTTGGTTCTGTTAGTTTGTCTCCTGTAGATTTCATATTTTGCCCATTCGTCAGTAGGAACACTCTGCTATATAACAGATACTGCTATTGTGCAATGATAACGGACAAAGAGAGATACTGGGAGCATTGCTACTCCACCAGCTTAGATTTGTCCTGAAAGTCCTCCGGTGGCAAAGCTATTTTACAAGGATGAATCAATTGTTGTGCTCAAAGCAATGTTTCATTCGGCCCGGAAATCCACTTGTCTCTAATTACTTGCAAAAAGTTTTAAAGAATATATGCATCTTATGCATGTAGCTTGAGACTATTATAGTAGGAGCAGAATAAAAGGTTAGATCAAATGAATATCTGGAGCTCTTGGAGGGGATGTGGGATAAATAGTAATAGGAAAACTTTTGAAGTGCTGACATATGTAAAGTTTCAGCAAAAAGGATATTGTTGCTGAATGTTCCTTCGCCCTGCTCTCCCCTCCGACTCTTTCCACTCCCTCTTCCTCCTTCTTTTTTCTTTCTCTTCTTTTATCTGCCTTGAAGCTTAAGGCTGCTGTATACAAGCCAAAGGTACAAAATCCATTTCCCACCAAAACACTGCCCAGAGGACTCAAATCTCTATTGTACGACCTGCCCTACATTGAATAAACTGGGCTGTTGCTCTTAAATGTCATCATGTGGGGATATTTCACATCATGTACTGTGGACTGTGGAATACACTAAATTAAATACATGAAAAGTTTTTTAAAAAAAGTTTAAAAAGTACCAGAACTACTAAGAAGTTCCCATCAGTAAATTTTTTTTATTATTTTTTTAAAGATATGTTTAATTTCATATATTTATCTGACAAAATCCCCTGAGATAAACATGGGTGCAAATAGCTACACCACGACATGTGCATATGGTATGTTAAAAGAATTAATCCACCATGTTATGGTGGGAAAATATTTGTGAGTGCCACGCTTGTGATGTAGTAAAAAGACCCCTGATGAGAAAGCTGCAGGGTGTATTTTAAAATATACACAACCACTGCAGAGCAAAAGCTACATTATGAAAAGACCTTATGAAATTGTTCTCATGTATTTTGGACCATCTGCACAGCGAGATGATTACCCTTAGGCTTCAGTTTTCCTGCACGTTCTCAACTCAAAATTTGTGAGTTGTAATTGGAAAAACAGTGGGTAGATAAAGCTCGCAGAAAAAAATGTTCCGAAACAAATGTTAATTCATATTGAACATCATAAAAACACGCATAATGTTTAATTAGCAAGTTATAAAGTTACTCAATCCATCCGTTTCTATAACCCTAAACCCAAATGAGCCAAAGGCAAGTCCACGCTCCCGTGGTAAAGGTTGATGATACACATGACCATCTCAGCATATCGTAGCTGTGGAACAACAAATAGTGGGTGATTTATCTGCACTGAAAAATAAGCCTCACTTTTAGTTTGGTCCTTACTTTTACATCAGGAAAAAAATATCTATTTCAGTCATAATAAAATTAGTAATGGCTGAATTCAACTGAGCCACTTATTATCATTATTATTAATATTATTATCATTACAAGTAACATCTGTGCTATTTCCCCATTAGATTTTGTGAAATGTCAAGACTATTTTTCTACCACCTATTTAGAAAAATCATCATATCTTATGCAACATTTTTCCACTACTTTAAAAAGTTAAAATGTGTGCCGTGAAACAAACAAGCAAACAAACTGCTACTTTTATCCCACTCTAACTGCAGTTGGAAGAGTAGTTGCAAACCTACACCCCAAACATGTGCTTATATTTGTGTGTGGATATGTGAGTGCAACTTAAAGTGTACTCATACATTTTATTTATAAAAGTTTAACTCACCAGAACTTACATTTGAGGGGTTTTTTTTTAACCTTACCTCCCCCCTACAAATAAGAAGCTGGGGGAAAAGGCTGTCCAAACGCAACTTGTAAAAATGCCCTCAAAAAGTGGTTTTATGATAATTTACCTCTGAACATGTTTTGAGCATTGCAATTGTACATGGCATATGCAGATTGATATTTCACCATGAAATCAATGCAATATGAAAAGGGCAGGAGAGAGGTATGGATTTTTCTGTTTTTGCTTTGACACAATCATCAATCTCTATAGGTGATCAGGGAAAAGGGAGAAAAAGAGAAGGATGAGCAAGACAGTGCTGCTGCACTGTACTCACTACAGTGCAGTAAAGCGACCCACCACTCGGACAGTTGTTTTAGCAGAAACCATTAGCAACAACTATCATCAAAATTTCTAACCTAACAATACTGGGACACCCTCATGCATGTTTGGACAAAAAGCAGGCAAACTTCCCTTGACTGTCAGTGTCTGTACATGGACTTTTAATGAACTCTTTTGGATGCAAGCCTAAGATGTTACAATCATTTTCACTTTGTTGTGCTGACTTTCCCTTCACCCTATAAACTGGTGTATATTGGATTTAATGCTAAAAGGATTAGATGATTAACAGAAAATTATTGTGTTAATCACTTGTGTGTAATTTTCCATTGCAAAGAATATCAACATGACCTAATTTTATCTTCTAAATTGCACTCCTGTTTGATAGCAAATGAATAATCTTTGGGTGTTTAATATGATCTTTTTTCTGGTCAAAGTCAAATAACAGCTGGAACTAATACAATATCTTATCTCGTTCTTGCTATTCTTTGGTATTTTATTTTTTTTCTTTTTAACCAAAAGTTGAAACTCCTGTATTGCAATAAAGAGGAAAAAAAAAAAGAAGGAAAAAAACCAACGGTTAATACCAGCTAGTTGGTGCTTCTTGGTGTTTTAAAAAGAGCTGAGCTAAATTTCAGTCCATAAATGCAAAGATAGAAGACTTTCAGAATAAAGGTGTCAGTTTATTTGGAAGCAGACGCTCATAACTGGACCACTAGAGAGCACTATGGAAGATATATCACAGACTGAATTTAAAGTAGTAAATCGGGAGAATGATGCATCCCCTAAGGCATTTTTTTGTTTTCTAATGTTTATAACTTTGAGATTCTTGGTCTGCCAGTCAGCTTGTGGTCAGATCTGCCAACGCTCTTCTTAATACTGAACTCTGCAGCTTTGCCTCTAGTTATGAAGGAATATAGCTTCCTATCGGTCTGCGCCATGACCCCAATTGGAGAGCCATATTCAATGCAACACACAGGAGAGATGAGAGGCGGCAGGAAGCTGCCCAGGCTGGCTGCAGGGGACAGATAATGCTTTTAGGATTCACGAGCTGTCATCACACCGTCCCTGATACTAACCCATCCCACTCCTCTTCCATCAACCCCCAGGTGGCAAAGGGACATTAGGTGAAAAGTTCTACGCAGTGATACCATAAATATGCAGGCACGAAGAAACAAATCCTCACCATTTTAGCTAACAACCCACGCGTTACTGTATATTAAATATGGCACGATTCAGGCAGGCAAACAGATTTAATCAAAACAAAGCCGTAATCCTTCCATTGTTTATTAATCTAGCGGCCAGAATGTTTTTGTCAACATTTTCACTGATACATTTCAGTAAGAGCTATGTATTTTCACAACTGCATCTGTTAAAGGCAGAAACGGTGCACAGAGAGTGAAACATTGGTAAAGTATGGGAAGAAAAATCTATAAAAAACAGTACAAATGGAAACTGGGTGACAGACACTGAGGATGGCTGGTGTAAAAGAAACTGGGTTAGTCTACTGGTGATTACGTATGCTACCATGTTCATTCTAGAAGGATACCGTTGAACTGATATGTTTTATGGGTCGTGCCTTTTTGTAATTTGGCCAGTAAGTGGAAGATATTATGACTGACCAGGCCTTGCACAGTCAAGTCACAGTCATGCTATGTGAGGTGTACAGAAGTTTAATGGCTAAAACCTTCTATAGCCAGCAGAGGTAAATAGACATGTCCTTCTAAATAACGTACTGCCTGATAATGGGAATGACACACATGCATGAATATAAAGAAGCTGTGAAGAGCAACACAAACACAGCAAGCTAAAGATCCTCCTTTGGAGCATGTGTCACCCTGGTAGTTTTATGTAGCAGTCACAGCTGTAGGTCACTGCATTTTGAACCCTATAAATTCATATGAGAAACGACACATGTACAGACCTTGTGACTCTGGTCATCATGTGATGATGGCATTTCTAGTTTGGACCTTGCAATAAAATGATGCGAGCATATTCACTGGATGGACTGTGAATGTTTTTTTAAAAAAAAGGTGACTGAAAGATGAAAGACTAAATGCATGGACCGAAAAGAAACATGAATGTGGGGGGAGGGAGATGCTAAAAGTGCAAAGGTGGAGATGTGTGAGTGAAGGAAAAAGGAAAGAAGAAGCAGCAGGAGCAGGGAGGGGAGCTAGAGAAGTTGAGCAAGTGGCGGACTGCCACGTTGGGCATTGCAGGACAGAACAGACTCATTTAGGCGTCTGCAGTCGATGCTGCTGAATGGCAATAGTGCTTCCTCTGCTGCTGGTTTCAGGGACGTGCCCTGAGTGCAGAGCAGCCTCCTTCCTGTGGCCTGCGGCCTTAAATCAGTTCTGCACTAGACACACCAATGGGCAGCTGCACACACGCTCTCTCCCACTGTTTCCCTCTCACTTGCGTTCTCGTGGCCAGCAGTGGTGCCCCATTTGTGCGTCGTCACCCCAGGCTGAAACTTAAGAAGACAATATTGATGCTGAACTTTCAAGGTAGAAAAAAAATACTAAAACAGATTGAGTAACAGAGCCCACGGAGAAGTAACAGTCAATGGGGAACCCTCAAAAAGACATCCAGATATGACAGTGTCAAAGAGGAGCTTAGGAGCTTTTTCACAAAGCTCTAACTGATGCAATGCTATGGACATTTAGGAAACTGATGAGGTAGGCCTGAAGTGCACTGTCCTGCCAGCAGGGAAGGATTTCAGAGAGGCTTATTTGATCCAGGCAGCCAGCAGAGGCGGGCATCCACACCACATGTGTGTCCCCGCATCTTGCTTCAAGGCAGATAGAATTACGAAAGCAACATGACAATGAATCGCGTTGGGTTTTAAGCCTACCCGAGGACACCAGCTGTTCGTCAATCCTACAGTTGTGCATGTTCATTTATAATGCATGGCCTGGAGTACAATATATTTCCCTGAGGCTACACAGGTATATGCATAATTGACCAAATTCCATGAAAAGCAGAAGGGGCACAGGACTAACTGAGAAAGAAAATGTTCTGTTGGAAAATCCTGTTGATAACAATGAAGCAGGCAAGAAATGTTTCCACAATTGTAAGAAAAAACAAAGTTAACTACATTTTTCAACATGATTCAAATTCTGCCTGTATATTCATCACTGAGACAAGAACATAGACATTTGAGTTATGACCACCGCACAAAACTAATCTTGCTGTCACAAACCAAAAAATGACCCGTATCTGTTCAGACACATAAAATGTCCCGTTTTTGGAAAGAGATGACAGATAGTGTTTCTCCTATCAATATGTCATGTTAGCTCGCGTTATGTCATGTTAGCCTACCTTGACTGAGTTTTAACTGTCCAGTGCAATCACAATGTTGACAACAACAGAATATGTCGTATTTTTCAACACTTCAATTTGCAAAATAAATCCCAAAACTTGTTCCGGTACAAGAAGTCCTCAGCATCTAATGCATCATAGGTTATTCAGGATGTTGTGTACTTCCACACATCATCCATCACAAACAAGATTCTCAACAAGAACACCAAAGTATCTCACAGCTTTGAAATATCCACCCATTATCCAATGGATCCTTCATCCCAGCTGAAACAGGGTAAGAGGGGGGGTATAACCTGGACAGACCACCAGTCTATGGCAGGGAAAGACAGACAACCATTCACACTGACAACCCAGGACTTTCTTGCTGTTAGACCACCACTGCATCACCATGCTGCCTTTGACATTTTGGTAATTAGATATTGAATATATTATATTTTTAATATCGAGACAATATTGTATAGTTAAACATGCACCTATGATAAAACTATTTCAGTTCATTTCAATTGCCACTGTGAAAGTATTTCATTATTGTGAGCCTTCTCCAACTCCCAGTCTCATCTCCCCTCTTATAAGCAATGATTCATTAACGTCTTTGTGTGCCATAAGCTAATTTACACACTCCTGTGATCATTATGAGCTGCTTGCCCTAGGCGCTTCATAAAGTATCCATCCCTTCTATTGATCCAAGTCTGTCTGTTATTCAAGTCTCCGGGTGATTCCAGCTTTGTTTTTCAGCATCCTTCCCAACCTGTTCGCCTATCACAGCCACACAGACAACACACAGTAATGACTATTTGATGAGATGCTTGACCATGAAGACTAGCTGACATTGAGAAAGGGCCTTGAGAGAGACATGCTAGTGTAGGCCAGTGGCCACAGTGCATTCTGAGTTTAATTTATTAATGCATAAAGCGTTTTAATGTAA
>VURO01001685.1:41423-65536 GCA_015108175.1 Pelvicachromis taeniatus
GAACACTGAAAACTCTATTCAATTATATTTGTGCCAAATCACAGCGACTGTTGCCTCAAGGTGCTTTATATTGTAAGGTAAAAGCCCTAAAACAGAGAAATAGAAAGAAACAGATAAATACATTTATATAATTTCTTGTGATGTGTTTCTTCATCAGTGTCAGTGCATGTGTATAATTTAAACATGTCCACATCACCCTATACTGTACATGTGAGATGACAGCACAGGGCTAGAACTTACAGAACTTACAGCGACTGTTGTTGTGATTTGTTGTGATTTGGCACTATATAAATAAAATTGAATTGAATTGAGTATAGAATTAAGTTCAAAGCGACCATTATTTTTGCCCTTGCACTTCATCATTAAGGATACTGTGTTAGTTAATGTCTTACTGATAGTGTACTAGCTGAAGGCTAATACGTACAAGTCGAATGGCAAGTATTGATTTCATAATCGCATATAAAAGAAGTCCATTAGACATCTTCTTCCCTATTTATATGGAGATCTTAAATTATTTCAGTTTCAAAGTTCAGATACTGTATTCAGAAAACTCTTGTCTCTCACACTTGGCTCTGTCTTACACCCACCTCTCTTTCACTGTGTCATTGTGCTCTCTCTGTACTTAAAGTGCCCATTAATATCTATAACATTGGATACCATCCAATTTGCTGCCACAGGAACAGGATTGAACTGTAGACTGCACCAGTACTGCACTCACACTGAAAGTCAAATTATTTTCCATTACAAGAGAGAGAAACTGGCTGCCATCATGAGATTAAAAGTTATAGCATCATGAGCCAGGCCCATACAGGATTTTCACTTTGATCCTGCTTTCATTCAGTCTGATTATTTCTTGATGATAATGAAATAGTCAGCCATATCCCTGAAAGAATACTTGGGTGACATAAAGTTGTATTTGCCTGCAAATCTTACTTAATTTTCTTGGATATAAACTGGAATAAATTGGGTATTTTCTATAAGTTTCTTTTTTAATTAGTGATAATTAAAAAAACACACTGGATTTCTTTGGGTCGATGTTTTACTAGCAGAACTGCAACTGGGCTTTCTTTAATGAACAAATGAAGGCTAATTAGAAATAAGTGCATGCTGACTGGGGGAAAGTAGAGATGGCATACAGCCTTTCTGCATAATGAACATTCAAGAACATTTAATACTACAGTCACAGCTGGGAAAACAGTGTTTGGAGAATGTAGCAAGACCAAGATTATTGTGCAATCAACTCGCGAGCTTGCTGCCTTTGAAATGATTGCTTCGAAGACAGGGACCAGGTCTGTTACCACTCATGGTCATTTGCGACTAAATGGGGTCAGATTGGCAATTACATGCAATTTGTCTATGATAATATGGTAATGCAAATTGCAGTGGCAATGACAAATCTGTTGCTGTCTTTTGCAAATGTGTTGCTGTCTACACAAACAAAGTTCCCACAACAAAGTTTGCTATTCCCATCAAACAAAAAAATTGTTTTAAACATTCAAACCTTCACCAGTGAGAGTGATTCCAGTCGTTATAAGCTGGAACATAATTGTTTGAAAATAGGTCGCCTCCCACCAGGCAATCTGTGCAATTGGTTGAGAGTGTTGCATGCAACCAGTTGGCCATCACAGCAACTTGAAAGGGTTAGGATTTGAGTTATTTGGTTACCAAATGCAAAAAATTCAGTGCAATCATTGATTTATCCTAGTCGCAAGGACGTTTCTGTGTTTTGTTTTGTTTTAATTTCTAGTGTGACTGATCCATAAAATATCTTTTACTTAGAAGAAAACAGTTAAGGTAAAATAAGATAGTTAGTTCACATATAAGTACATGCACAACGCTGGCCATGCCTGGGTCTACACAGACAAACAAATGGGCAGACACCTAGGTCTGTTGAAACCAAATATTTCATCACAGCCGGTGACCTCACTGCAAGGTACACCTGGCTAAATACAAAAACAAGTAACGTATCCAATAGAGGACTACGACTAAAGCAAACATCACATACCTCTAGGATTTCACCTTGACATATTTCGGGGCCTGTTTTGTTTACCCAGGGAGCCACTTGCACTTGCAAAGCCATTACCTGATGTCACAGTGGAGAAAACAACAGAAAGGAACAATAGCTATCCAGCCTGTCAGAAAAGAAAACTAAGACGGCTTATAATGCAGGTGAAATACAGCAGCAGCAGCAATTCCCTTATATGCTGAAATGTTACAGCTGCTACCTGTGTGTGTGCGTGTATGTGTGTGTGCGTGTGTGTGTGTGTGTGACTGAAAAGGAACATAAAGATTTGAATGAGAATAATAATATATCAAACAGCATGCACTTAAAAACATCAAACCTTTCATTAGCAATGATTAAATGCCGCTGTTACACCTTTGCAATGCTTAGGGCTCGATGTAAATGAAGGCATCTTGCAAATTCGTTGACTATGATTCAGCTCATTGAATTACAGCATAATTATGATCATTTGCGATCCTACTTATTGAGAGCAGAATGACCTTTTACCTGAAACCATTGCCTTTCATATTGAGCTGTTCCTTGACTTCCACCACCAGTCCCCTGTTTGAGTTTGATGTGTCCTTGGCAGCCCTGATTATTTTTCTGTGAACATTTTTCTGCCTGGACTATTATTCAGACTCTGGCACAAAAGAACGAAATTTATGAAAAATGATGCTACAGTAGAAACCTCAAAAGTCACCATCGCGATATAAAAGCTGACCTTGGAGCCAAATTGAGGCTTGTTCTAATTCAGATGCACTGCATTGAGAATAACACTTCTGTGGAGTGATTCATTCTGCATCACACATCTCAGACCAACTTACAGGACAGTCCTCTTTACGTGCCTATACCTGTATCTAAGTGTTATTATGATATGCAGGCTTAAAATGCAGTTAAAACAACAAAAAATAACAAAAAGTCTGAATGTGAACAGTTTCTGTGCAGAGGCACTATATTACAGCCTGCATTTTACTCACAGAGATTTTAAATGACTCAGGTCATTTTAAATGTATCACTTGTGCTACCAAATTCAAAGGTCATACATTAACATTAAAACACGCATAAATAAGATCCTTATAATGCAAAGGAATAAGAGCAAGTAAGAGAAACTGAGAATATGTTAAAACTTTGTTTTGACATTTAAGGATTTTTCTTTTCCTTTAACCTTAATTCTAGATATTAGAACTCTACCCAAAACATACTAATGATGAAATGAAATGTGGGGTTTATGAAGTGCGATAAAAAGGTGCCTTCATAAGGTGGTGGCCTCCAGCCGAGTGTGAAGCAGTGGGAAAGACAATTAGCACCTCCAGTTCTGAGGTTATGCTTTCTCACCTGGAAAAAGGTGGAGTTCCCTCCTGGGTCAGGGACGAGTTGCTGCCCCAAGTGGAGGAGTTAAAGTATGTCTGGATGTTATTCACAAATGAGGGGAGAGCGGAGTGGGAGACTGACGGACGGACTGGGGCCATATCTGCAGTGATGTGGACACTGTACCAGTCTGTTGTTGCAAAGAGAGAGATGAGGGTAAAAGCAAAGGTGTTCATTTAGCCTACCCTCACCTACAGCCATTAGCTCTGGGTAGTGACTAAAAGAATGAGATTGCAGATACGAGTGGCAGAAATGAGTTTTCTCTGAAGCGTGGCTGGCCTCTCCCTTACATAGGGTGAGAAATTCAGTCGCCTGAGAGGGACTCAAAGTAGAGTCACTGCTCTTCCTCATCTAAAACAGCTGGCTGATGGATGGATGGAGTTTGATGATAGCATTGATGAGAGCTTAGTAAAATTTTCACCAGCTTCATGTGTGTGTTGTCACACTTGGTGTAATTCCCTTCTCAATGTCTTTTAGATGATCAGCTGCCTTGTGCCAAGGTTCTGTTGGCATACAGCTAATTATAATCAAAATAATGGAACTGCTCAAATTTGTAAATGGAAACAAGCCCATGACTAATTTATCATGTGATTGTCAATCAATCTGTAAGCTGGATCTCAAATGAGCTCTCCCAGGGAAGCCAGACCAGCAACTTCTTCTCTAAAGCTGCAAAGGAGAAGTTCTTTTAGTTAGCAGCCTCAGAAATTGCCAATTAACAGCACCTCAGATTAGATCCCACATTAATGCTTTCCAGAGTTCACATAGAAGACACATTTCAGCTCAGAGGAGACTATGTGAATCAGGCCTTCATGGCCAATTTGCTGCAAGTACACAACACTTTGTGAACCCAGTAAAAAGAAGGATCCCGTATGTTAACAAATGATATCTACATGATTTGATTCAATCTGGGATGTTAATTCAATAATAAAAATAATATTGTGATGTCAATATGAACTGTCATGCATAAGTATTAGTAGTGTGTGTATTAGGTATTCAACTCTTAGGCTTTCTGCCTTAACATGTGCATGTATATTGCTAGAGTATACTCCTAAAATTGATAAAGCCTATACCCACAGAATGATACAAAGAAATCAGTTGTTTTGACTGTGTCTTTGTCGAGGAAGGTCAGGTACTCTTGAACTACTGAATGCATGAATTCATCCCTTGAGCAACCCCTCATCGGGATGGTTCTAACGAGCTAAAAAGTCAATATTTTGTATGACCACCTTTATTCTTCAACACAGCCGAAACTCTCTTAGGGAAGCATTCCTGTAATATCTTTAAGTTGTTTTCAGGAATAGTTCTCCAGGTTTCTTGAAGGACTTTCAAAGGTCTTCTTTGGCTGTTGACTGTTGACATTTTCTCTGTCAAAATGATCCCACATTGCTTCAGTAATGGTTTGGAATTGGGGAGGCCAATCCATGACTGATAGTTTCCCAGGTATGCTTTTACTGCATTTGCAGTGTGTTTGTGATCATTGTCAAGTCAAAAATAAAGTTGTTTCCAATCAGATGCTTTCCAGATGGTATTTCATGGTTTATCAAAGATGGATTTTCCCGTGTTCACAATTCCAGGAATTTTGGAATGATCTTCAACACCACTAGCAGAAATGCAACCATGACAGAGCCTCAACCCTGTTTTATCTCTCCCCTATCCTTATCTGGATTGACGTAAATTTGAACCAAAAAGTTTATATTTTGACTCATTTCTTCTCTATTTCCCTTTCTTAGGAATGGCTTCATGACAGCCAACCTTCTAGCTAGGCCCTTTTAATGGGGCTCTGGTGAAGAGTAGACTGATCAACTGAAAAGTCAGATGTATCATTCAGGTCCTGTTTAAGGTCTTGGCTGGATTTTTGTCACGATATGACTTTTGGATCCTGTTCAGCTTCTGTAGATAGTATTTTAGACCTGTCATGTTAGGGTACCTGGGTCGTTGACCAAGTGTTTTGTGTTTTTGGTGCTTTGGAGTCTTATTTATTCATTATTAAGTTCAGTGGGTATCTCATATTTCCTAGTTTAGTTTGCTTACGCTCTTGAGTTTATTCAGTGTTTCTAGTATAGGTTGTCTTTGTCAGTATTTGGTCCCCTTCATGTCTTTGTCTTGTCTCTGTGTGCATACTCCATTAAAGTCAGTCCTGTCTTAATGTTGCCTACTTGTCTATTTCTCCAGTCATGTTTTGTGTCTCTCTCACCCTTTGCCTTCTCTGATCCCTCGCTCTCTCACCCTGTCCCTTGCTCTCTTGCTTTCTGTCACTCGCGCTCCTCCCTCTGTTCCCTGGGTTTCGTCTGTCTGCGCCTCAGTGTGCGCGTGTCTCTGCTTCCTGTTTTAGTTTGACAGTCTCTTGCCGTGTGTGTTCCATGTTCAGCTGTGCATTCCCTGTCTCGTTAGTTAGATTCCGTTCAGCTGTGTTCCCTCCTGTGGTTTTGTTCCCTCGTTTGCCCTTGTGTGTATTTATGTCTGCGATCTCCCTCATTCTCCGGCTGTGTGTTCTGCCTGTTTGTTTACTCAGTTTAGTTTTCCTGTGCCTCTCAGTTTCCTTTTGTAATTCCATAGTGCAGCAATAAAGCTGCTTTTTCAATTTAGTTTTCCCTGAGAGTGCATTTTGGGTCCTCAGTCCTGCCTGCCTTCCTCACACAGTACATGTCATGTCACTTCTTCTTCTTTTGTTCTGTAGTAAACCAAAGTATAATTTCTTTATTTATTATGGCCACTATAAACAAACATAATGTGTGTGTGTGTGTGTCTTCAATTTGGTGGTTGTGCAAAACCCTAAAAATGGCAATAAGAAAAATAAATTAGCAGGAAAATCTCTCAAAATAATGTTCAGGCCTCACCATCTGCTTTTTATAGTCCATTTTCTCACATAGCTTTGATAAATGTATCTATATAGTGGAGATCTATAAACCACAAAGCTAGCACCGTTACCACCACGGTTGATGTCCTCCAAATTCTCCCAAAACATGATGCTTTTATCGATTTTAAGCTGGCAAGGATGGCCTTGCCAAATAACTCAAGACAGAGCGAGCACAACGGAAGTTACTGAACCCATCAGCAGAGGCTCAGTAGTACTGTATAACAGCAGCCATTTCAAACAATTTGTTTGCTTCTACTCACCCCCTTCAACAATTCTGGCACCTTTGCTCTGTCATTATTTCAACCACCTTTGGCTGTCAACACTAGTGAGCGAATCCCAGACATTTCAGATCTGTTGTGTACTTAAAAGCTTGTCTGGAAGGAAGTCATAGCTATGAGATTCCCAGTGGCCTACCAAGAATCTATAGCCAATTGAATCAGGCGTGAGAACCAAATCCAGAGTACGTAAAAAATCACAGTGTCATTGGTTTGGAAAGTACTCTTGCTCGCCTGAGAAATGAAGTATTTAAATGAACAGACTTAAACACCTTCTGCTTGAACTGGTTAAAGTTATAAACACTTTCATCTAATAAAGTCTGTATTTCACCTTCAAGCCGCAGCAGGTAACACAGATAAAGACTGAAAGAGACAGACGGAACAAGCAGGGGGGGTGAAGAGATGAAAACAAAACTCTGTGGCGATTCGAAAAATAAGTTTAGGCCACTGAGAGTTTGGTTTAGAGAAGGGAGTTTAGTGATTTAGCAATTCAGAAAAACTGTAAACTGATCAAGAATGGCACTGAAAAAAGTTGTGACAAGAGGCTTTGTAATCATTACAGCACAGGACACCATCTGTCCTCAAGCCCTCGATCATCTCCTATCTCTATTTATGTTGCCAAATAATTCTACATCGTGGTGTAGAGACCAAACAACGTAAGCAATACTATAAAATTAAATTGAAGTAACCACACTGAAATAATCCCCAAGGATAATGAGATTTTACAAGTTAATCTCCACCGTGACTTCTGGATTTTACACTTGGACAAAAATATGGCAGTCACAGCCCAATGAGTGTTTGCAGTAAAATGAGTGTTATGTTAATTTTAATTGTGTTTGTTTTCACATCAAACAAAAAATAGATGTCCAGGGAATGGACAATTGCTGGTTACAGGAAAACGGTGCACTCGCAACACCATCATATTATCACATTACATCAGCATATTGTGTACAGATGGGTAATACTGTGCATACTTAAATATTAAAAAAAAAAAAAAAAACAGCTGGTTGGAAGAAAATCTTTATTAGAGCTGTAACTTAACCTTTGAAAAATATTTAATTTCTTGGTGCATGTTTATGTTATTGTTGTACTCAAGGGCAAGCTGGTTTTTAATACTTATATACAGTCAGTCCACTCTAAAAGGTAAATGCTTATACTGAGCGATAAATTAACATTAAAGGGGAAACCTCCGACAACAATTCAGGCGTCTTCCTAAATTGTTGTCAGAAATGGATTCTCCCTTCAAGCTCAGTTGGCATGACAAATTAAAGTTTAGCGAACCTCAATATTGAGACTGAGCCAGGTTCACTTCACTCATTCACTGGCTGAGGCAGTGCCAGAACCTACCAAAACAATAAAAACACCCTCTAGAGCTGGTATGATTAATAGATTACAGATACCCAAACACTGATTCATCATATATATTTTTTAAAGATATTAATTCTTAAGCCTCAGGATTTACTTCTAACCTTTATTATGCATGGCATAAATTTGAATATGCCTTGATTTTAGACAATTTGTCAGACAAGATTAGAGTTGTGTCAGATTTCATGGGATTTGTCATAAACTACTCAGTGAGATGTCATGTATCTTTTACTCCACTATATCTGTTTGACATTAATAGTTACTGAAATCTGAATAGATAGATTGGGTAAGAGTGTCTAATCTCGAAACACCCAAAATAATAGATGTGTATAGGTTCATCAACAGGATGCGTGACCTCAATGTTTAACAGTGGAAAAACAAGGGGATATACTTTTAACATAAAGTTTTCACAAAATTTTAATGTTATGAAAAAACTGATACTTCTCGGTAAAACATTTTTAGATTCATCTGTTAAGTGAAGCAGTTATGATTTTTTTCTTCTTTTATCCTACACCACTTTTTTGGCCAGTGAATAAAGGCAGAACCGCGAGAGTGTGAAATTCAGGACTACTGCAGGAAATCGTTCAGCAGGACGGAGCACCACATACAAGCGGAGGATCAGAGCCGAGAACTGTTGAAACAGGTACCATAAGAAGAAAATAAATAAATAAATAAATAAGTAAATCATGTTTCTCCTCTTTTGTGTAGTCGAAACACTACTAGAGAGCTGACTTTTACAGGTCGCCACAGTGTAACGTGATTTTCCACAAAGCTCTAAAATATAAAAATACCTCAGCAGGATGATATATTGATCAACTGTTTTTTTTAAGCACTGTATTGTTTTACATTATTTGTAACTTCATTTTTTTTTGTGTTCTCATAACTAAAGTTTATTAAAAAACCTGAATTGGCTCATTTCACTCGTGCTTGATCCTTCTCTGACAAGAAAAGATCAGAATATACTTCAAATAATAAAAACTGAGATAAAAATAGGAACCACAAAAGATGTGGTTGTTATGCAGATATATGTTAGCTCAAGTAATTAGAAAGAAGGAGGAAAAGAATGAAAAGTAAAGAAGGGAATCAAATTAATGAACCTTAACTATACTCCATGTTGTCCTGAATAGTGAGTGACTGGGATACTGCTTTCCAAAAACATTAAAAAATTATGGTTATACTGTTAATATATAATGTTAATCCAACCTCAATCATGGGGAAGGCTGCTAACTGGACAGCTGTCCAGGTGACAATCATCCACAAAGGGTCACTACTGAGAAAGCTGAATGTTCTCAGTGTTGTATTGATGCATATCAATGGAAAGTTGACTGTAAGGGAAAAATGGGGTAGGGAAAACTGCACAAGCAACAAGGAGGACTGCAGCCTTAAGAGGACTGTCAAGAAAAGTTTATTCAAGAACTTAGGAGTGAAGTGAGGCTGGTATCAGAGCATCAAGAGCCACCATGCACCACTACAATTGCTGCATTCCTAATATCAAACCCCTCCTGAACCGTGTCAAAAATGTTCTACCTGGACTAAGGAGAAAAAGAAGTAGACTGTTAATCAGTGATCCAAAGTCCTCCTTTCAGATTAAAGCATTTTTTGCATTTCATTTGTAAGTTAAGGTCCCTGATTTTGGAGGAAAGGTCGAGAGAAACATAATCTAAAGTGTTGGAAGTCCAACGTGAAGATTCTGCAACCTGTAATGATTTGGGGAGTCATGTCCTCTGCCGGTGTTGGTCTTGGTGTTGGTTGATCCACTGCATTTTATTGAGTCTTGAGTCAATGCAGCCATCTACCAGGAGATTTCAGAGCACTCCATTCTTCCATCTGCTGACAAGCTCTATCAAGATGCCAATTTTCTTTTCCAGCAGGCTTCAGCACCTGCCCACAGTGCCAAAACTCCTACCAAATGGTTCTCTGACCATCTTATCGGTGCATCTGATTGGCCAGCCAACTTGCCTGACCTGAAGCCCTCAGAGAATCTGCAGAGTACTGTCAAGAGGAAGACGAAAAAACACATCCAGACGACTTGAAGGCTGCTATCAAAGCAACCCTGGCTGTAATGACACCTCAGCAGCGCCACAAGCTCTCTGACTCCATGTCATGCTGCACTGATGCAGTAATTGCTAGTAATGGATGGAAATTTAACATACTTTGCAGAAGCCTGACATTTTTGCATTGCAAATCCTTTTTTGATTGATATATAAAAATTCTAGTAATTCTAATAATTTGAATTCTAATAATAGGTACTGGTTACTGGAATTGTCACAATATTAGAAAAGATTTAAAAATGCTCACTTTACGTGAAATAAATGGACTATACGAATATCTATCTTTCTACCCATCTATTCACTACATGTGTGTGGCTGCTGTGGAACCACTTCTCTGTACCTGCATGTTTCAGTCTCTCCCCTGGGTCCCATCTCAATGATCCAGGAACAAGCCATCTGTCATTGTCATTGTAATTAATCTGGTGCTATTTAGTGGATAATGAGATGCTGTCGTGGGTTTTGTGCAGCTTCACTTCCCAGAGACTTGTTTCCCGTCTCTGTCAAAGCAAAGAGAAGAAGGAAGGGCCAAATGAAAGAATGCAACTGGGCCATACTGCAGGGTGGCTGTTGATGGCGTACAGATGGCTAGGACATTTATATAACAACATTCACCTCTCACGAGAACACCGCTTATGACATGAAAATCCAGCACTCCTGACATGAGCGTTTAAAGCAGTCAGCAACCCGGATTCTGGCGGTGTTTACTTTCTTGTCTTCCATTCACTTACAAAATGTCGGCCATGATGACCGTGGAGATGGTTTCAAATTACTTAGATAACTTGAGTGAGTGTTGCATATTTACCACATTTTTTATGGGAAAGGTACCAATTTTGCTGAAGCTAATCTGAAAGAGTCTGAGTACCAAGTTGCTCTCAGAAAAATCTTTTGCAATCACATGTGAAAATTAAACGCTGGACTAGAGGGGCTGCTCCCGCTTGGGATGGAAATTGCCCTGCCACATGTAATATCTCATGCTAAGGCATTGCTTTCAACAGCCACACAATTTTCCTGCTTCAGTCTAAAAAGAATTCACAGGCATATCGCAGTTCTCGGGCGATGAATATATTTTCACTCTGACAGGGATGGACGGTGTCAGGACCTGTGAAACTTCACACAAACACTGTAAATGCGTGTGAGCTTCAATCTTTCAGTTTGAGTCTTATTTATTACCTGCCACAGTGTTTTATTTTTATATCGACGCTAGTTTCGTAACACTTTACAACAGGCCTGTGAGTTGATCATGCCTAAACAACATGCACGTACACAAAGGCAGGGCAGGGTAATTTGATGGGCACAAAAATGGGCGTCGAACTCCCTTCTTTTAAATGTAGCATAAAATCGATCGCTGCTGTCAAAGAAAGAGAGCGCTACCAACGGATCGGTGAAAACAGAATGATGACGTTAACGTGTGAATTTTGACAGTTAAAGGAATGAAGTTATTAAACGCAATTTACTTTATTCAGTATGAAAGGCTGGGTCACTTTACCTTTCAATCATGTCAGGTGCTGACAGCCGCATGCAACCACCGTGATCCAATCATCTCAAGGAAATGAGGTGAGGACATGACTTAAGCACATTCTCAGCAGAATTTTGAGGGGATGAACAAAAGATCTCCATAAGCCCTGTCGATCTCTTCATTTTCTACCTATTTACTGCCAAGGCCTTCCATTAACAGTATTTGTTACCAAACTCATTTCAGTGATAGATCTCACCCACACACTGTTTACCAACAGTAAGGTGACCAAGCTAACCCTCTGTCAAATCAACAACCGTTTCACACATGCAATAAATACAGTGCACTCAACAACAACAAAAGGCTAAAGTAAGGTGTAATTTAATAAAACGGGCAGCTGATTTGTCTACAGCCAATATACCTGAACTCTTGTTGGGCAGATTGATGGTTGACACTGGAAGGTAGTCTGTGGGTGCTGGAGTCAAGCATCATTACTGCGGCCAAGCACCCCAGGTATGTGGTTAATGGCAGTAAAGAGAGCAGTCTGCATGTGTGCCAGTTGCTCAATGAGGCTCTGCGGCGTGCTGAGAAAAAAATAGCGAAAACAAGTGCCGTTCACTCCACCGAGCTACACTGTAAAGTGATCATCCAAAGTCATTCAAACCTTTGAGCCGAATTCAATTATATCATTAAAGACTCACAATTCTCATTAGTACGACATTATAGCGTTCAGAGAAGCTGCCAAGCAGCCGACTTTTATTGCCCCCTTCCAAACTCAATTTCTCTACAGTTTTAGGTAAAGATTAGACATCAAGTCATACTCAAAATGTGTGCCACACATCCAGTGTGTGTTCTTTAATTGAGTATGAGGAAAAGGGTTTTTGAGGATTTTTACTACATGGACAGAGAAAAAAAACACACACACGAACCTACCCCTAATGACTCCAGTCAGGTTGGTTTCAATCAAAATAACAACGCTACAGGCCAACCATCCTAGGTGAACTGGAGCCTGTGGGCTGATACAAGGTGACATGGACAGTTCTTACTGTTTGTTAAATAGACTCTGTGCATTGCTGTTGCCTGGCATAGGCAGCTTGCTGGTGTCTGGGCACATTAATCAGAGTGTCACCACTGCAGATGAGTTATGAATGAGCTAGAGTACAGTTAGAGATGGGGGCCGCTGGGACATGTACAAACCTGCTGCTATCCTCTTGTAAGCGATGGAGGAGGGATGCTACTGCAAATATTGTGTGCTCACTTTTTTTTTTTTGTATCTGCCAGGATGCATTGGACAACAACACTGGGAAGCCTTTGTCAAATAAATCATTCATCTCAAAGTCTGCTCAGTTACAAAAACACAATTATCAGGATACAGATTTTCAGTTTGTGGGCACCTAGAAAAATCCACTGTGAAAAATAAGAACAAATCACAAGATTTAACTAACATCTGACACTGAGCTTGTAAATCCAAGCATTGTTTAGCCTTTCATTCACAAAGACAAAGCACCTGGCTTACATAACAACTCACGTAAACTCTTGTATACACATTTTCTGTTGTTTTGTTTTATTTCATTTGTTTCCTTTATAACTACATGTAAGACCTGGAGGCAGGTAGACAGGGTGATATGCTCAGTTTCTCAGTTCAGGTTTTGAAAACCTTCATTTTTGAGAAGCATTTTTTTCCCCTCAATCTTGTATTGTTGGTGAACTTGTGTGAATTGTAGCCTCGGTTTTCTTTTCTTTGCTGACAGAAGTGTGACGCAGTGTGGTCTTCTGCTGCTGTAGGACAACTGCTTCAAGGTTCAAGAGAGACTTTCCTCCATACGTTGGTTTTATCTACTGGTTATTTGAGTTACTGTTCCCTTCCTATCAAATCATTTACAGTCTGGCCATTCTCCTCTGACCTCAAGACATTTTCACCCAGAAAACTGCCGCTCACTGGATAATTTCTCTTTCACAGACCATTCTCTGTAAACCTTTGAGAAAACAGAGGGAAAATCCCAGTAGATCTAAAAGAGTCAGAAAAGCCCATCTGGAACAATGAACAATCATGGAACATCCAAAATCACTTAGAGGCTTTCTTTCTCCATTTCGATGCTTGGTTTGAACTTCTCCCCTGCTGCCATGTGACCGCCTGACTAGATATTTGCATTAAAGTGTAGCTGAAAAGGTGCACCTAAAAAAGTGGTAGTGAATATTTGATATATACAAAACCATATAACAGTTAAGGCACAAACAATAATAAGAGTACATTTTAAAAGGTCTACAGTATGCATTGATGCAGCCCTGAGCTTTTAAATGTCAAGCATCTCAATTAACATACAAAAAATGTGTCAAATCATCCACTGTTATTTATCCATGACAAACCTGCTTGATCTTTCAGCGTGAAGCCAAAGTAATATTCGGACGTCTACTAAACCAACCTGTACATGGCAACAGAGAACACACCCATCTTTACACTGTGGAGTTTAAAAAGTGTTTTATCTAATCAGACCCTAAAGACAGATGAGGACAGCCAATACCTCAGCCTGTAATCCATTCTTCCCCAACTGTTGCAGTTATCCTTGCTTTTGTGGGATGAGATGCATGAGGTGATATTGCAGCCAATAATAAGGACAAGGAATTGAATTACACTTAATCGATCTGTTTGTAGTCCAGGCGCAGTGTGGACGTAGTTAACATTGCAATTACACGCTAACAGCTATTATCTTATTAATGCAGACCAGCACAAAGCGAGAGATAAGGGGAGATGCTGACGTCCATTTAACGCAAGGTCTCGCACACAAATGCTTCTATGCTTCGTGATATCCTGAGGCCCTTGTCATATCTCGATTGCAATAACGTGACTGCGTGAATGTCAACAAGCTCCACAGAAACAATTAGTGCAAAACTGTAATTATGTGTACGTGTGTCTATGTCTGTGCTGATAAACAACACAGTGAATGAATATGTGCAGTGTGAAATGCGTGTGTAAGTCCAAAATAAACACTATGAGTGCAGTGTGAAAAATGGAGTGTGTGTGATGTTTTTCTCACAGATTAGAAACACTCCTATTAGTGTATTTCATTTTATATGTTTATAAGGTCAAACATGTCAGCTAAGATGAATAAAATTGCATTTAAATTATCCCTTCTTTATCCAGGGCAAATATGCCTGACCTTTTACTTTGAACACAAGAGCGTTCGAATGATTGCTCAGGTCAATAATGCTGTGTTTTTATTTTTTCTTTTAACCCACAAATCTGGTTTGGATTCATGTAAACATGAAAAACATGAATTTCTTGTTCCAGAATTTCTTTTCTGGTTTAACACAGACTACAACAATTATTAATAAACAGCTGGGTTTGTTCCAATATGTTATTAAAATAAAACACTCAAACACTGGATTTTGTGCATGTGTTTGTGTTTGAGTATGTGTGCATAAGCAAATGTGCTGCGTTTTTTTTAGATGAAAGTGAAAACTCACCTCTCGCCTCCACCTCCAGATGAAAGCTACCTTAATGACATCTGATTATACTTCTATGAGCTTTGTGTACTTAAAACATCAAATGAGTCTGCATCATCATAATGGAAAATGAAATCTCCAGATGTTTGATGACTTTTGGAGCTTAAGACATTTATCTCAGCTGTTATTTTTGTTCAGCGAAGAAATAATCATTTATCAGGCTACACTGCAGCTAATTAGTAATTAGTTTTAGCAATTCTGTCTTACTAACCTTCACCATTGGATTGATCTTTAATCAAATCAATCACTAAAGGTTTTTTGTTTTAATGGAAACACTTAACGTTGTCCATTTTCACTGCGCTATTTCATATACAATGGAGCAAAAAAAGTATTTAGTCAGCCACCAATTGTGCAAGTTCTTCCCCACTTAAAAAGATGAGAAAGGTCTGTAATTTTCATCATAGGTATACCTCAACTATGAGAGACAAAATGAGAAAATAAAATCTAGAAAATCACATTGTCTGATTTTTAAAGAATTTATTTGCGTGGAAAATAAGTATTTGGTCAATAACAAAACTTCATCTCAATACTTTGTTATATACCCTTTGTTGGCAATGACAGAGGTCAAATGTTTTCTGTAAGTCTTCTCACACTGTTGCTGGTATTTTGGCCCATTCCTCCATGCAGCTCTCTAGAGCAGTGATGTTTTGGGGTTGCCGATGGGCAACACAGACTTTCACCTCCCTCCAAATTTTCTCTGGGGTTGAGATCTGGAGACTGGCTCGGCCACTCCAGGACCTTGAAATGCTTCTTACAACGCCACTCCTTCATTACCCAGTCGGTGTGTTTGGGATCATTGTCATGCTGGAAGAGCCAGCCACGTTTCATCGTCTGTGCCCTTGCTGATAGAGGGAGGTTTTCACTCAAAATCTCACGATACATGGCTCCATTCATTCTTTCCTCTACATTCTTTCCGGATCAGTCGTCCTGGTCCCTTTGCAGAAAAACAGCCCCAAAGCACGATGTTTCCACCCCCATGCGTCACAGTGGGTATGGTGTTCTTTGGATGCAACTCAGCATTCTTTCTCCTCCAAACATGACAAGTAGAGTTTTTTACCAAAAAGTTCTTTGGTCCCAGCTCTCTGCAGGTCATTCACTATTATACTGATAACCAGTTCAAACAGGTGCCATTAATACAGGTAACGAGTGGAGGACAGAGAAGCCTTTTAAGGAAGCTACAGGTCTGTGAGAGCCAGAAATCTTGCTTGTTTGTAGGTGACCAAATACTTATTTTCCACCATAATTTGCAAATAAATTCTTTAAAAATCAGACAATGTGATTTTTTATTTTCTCATTTTGTCTCTCATAGTTGAGGTATACCTATGATGAAAATTACAGGCCTCTCTAATCTTTTTAAGTGGGGGAGAACTTGCACAATTGGTGGCTGACTAAATACTTTTTTTGCCCCACTGTAAATAGCACATTTGTCAAAATTATTAAATGTGAAAATAATCTGACACAAAAAATTTAATTAAAACAAAAACTACTAAAAACTGCTGCTATTGCTTCAGTTTAACTAATAGTCAACAAACAAAAAAACATTTTTTGTAAAGCTAATAGGCTTTACAGATAGGCAGTTTACAGTCAAATGTCTAATTCTACATTCTTTGGAACATCACAATGTGTATTGAATACAATGATTGTTAGCATGTATTAATTTGTTAATTTGTAATCTTGCTATAAAACACAAAAACTTCTCTCACAATGTGTTTCTGTTTGTTTATATGTTTGTTTCTTTCTCTGAAAACCTCTCTGAGTTAAGAAGCCAGTCTTGGTACAGGTACATCTTAGGTCTCATGAAGGTTTTTATCTATATCTAGATTATGCTGTCATCGTGTTGCCTAGTAACCAGCTATTGACAAATTAAAATGAATCATGTTGGGCATGTATGCGCCTATAACACCTTAGAAAAGCATCTATCTATAGATCTATAGATATCATTTTTATCTCACAATAGTATCATTTAGGCTAAATTATGCAAGAATTTGATGCTATTATGTTGCCTGGCAACCACCTAGCAATAGGCTAAAATGACATTTTTTTTAAGCCTTTATACAGCTACAACACCTTATGAAAGGTTTCTATCATTTTTATTTCACAACAACACAACATTTCATTTATGGAATATAAAGCTAAATTATACATGCCTGGCAACCACCTAGCATGCTAGGTGGTTTTAGCCCATTGCAATGGGCTAAAACCACCCATTTGTAGCATATAAACAAGATATACCACTCCTATTTTTTAGCCTTTTCAATGTGATTAACTATATTCATTTTCCAATAGCACAAACAAACCAAACAATACTGTAGCATGGGCATGTGCTAGAATTTCATAAAAGTAGAAAAGCACCTCAAGGCCTAAGAGTTGAGCAGGGGATCAAGAAACTGGAGGATAAATTCATGACAAAACAGTCTTTTAGGGAGGAAATCATTCTTTGTATATGTAAACAAAAACAGAAAAACAGCAAATTTTTCTGCTAGAGGAGACAGCTGCAACTTATTCTTCATCAAAATACAAAAAACAAATGATGGCATGTTTACATTTGGGTAATAGAGACTGCTGTCAAACATAAGCCAAGAGGATTTAGTCATTAAACCTTACACGAATTCCTATGTTGCTCAGTTCATTTAAGCATCACGGAATGAGCCGCTTGTCCTGGGCCAAGAGCCAGAGTGCACATATGATTAAACTAGAGTCATGCAAAATTAATTGTAACAAGCGTTCTGAAAAATGTCTAAGCAACTTATTCTACTATTTCCTCCTGCACACTCCTGTATTATGCAGCAAACCTAAGGCAAGGTGAAAGAATTAAAAGCGATGATGATGAGAGAACTTCTGCTCCTAAAGAGTGGTACAATTCATTTCTTAATTAGACATTTGTGCTCAGCATTCCTTCTCTGGATAAATAGGTTAAGAACTGGAATAACCCTAAAGGGACTCTAAATGCAATAAAAATGAACACAAACTTGTCACAAAGAACCAGTGTTTAAAGGGAGGAAAGGGATGGCGAATAACTTTGTATTTTCACATGTAAATCACAGGTGTTTCATTCAACTCATCCTACTTGTGACACCCCTCTTTAGGCAGCAGTTACAACATGCAAACAAGAATTATTGCCTTGAAACCCCATATGGAGATAAGGCGCGCTGGTGTTAAATGGAATTTAGGAGGAAATGTCAGCTGGACTCATTTGCGTGATAGAAGCGCAGTGAAGTGGCCATTAAACAGTAAAACAGCTCTCTTTATTTGGAGCCTGATAGATGGGGCAGTCATCTTTATTCACAGCCTTTCTTGTCAAACAGAACAAATCTTAGTGTGGCCTCTCGTCTTTCTCACTTGTTTTCCTCTCTTTCTTTACACATATGCAACACCATTATGGGATAGAAGAGCCTCTCAAGGGTGGTAATTAATAACAATGGTGTAATCAAATTAAGGGTTGTCCACTCCTCTTCTCTTTTTTTTTTTATTATTGCAGTGTGATTATTCTGCCCTAACGAGTTTGTACTTTTGCCTGCACCCCGTGTTGATGTCTAAACCCAACTGCAAAAGGCAGGGATCTTCTGATAATGAGTCTGAAGGGAGAGTATGGGGGTGAAGCATCTAATAGGCTGAGGGTAACAGAACAGCTGGAAAGAATAGTGCCATTAACAAAAACACTAAGGTAAGACAAGTCAGGGAAGTCAGTGAGGGTGAAATAAAACAGTAAAGAACGAGGACTGAGGTATGTAAGTAATTATGGTGACATGGGGGGAAAGTGAGAGGTCAGGTCAAAGACGCAAGCTGAGTCAGACAGCTGGGGATGCAGATGTATAAAGGCACATAGCAAAGGCTGTCACTAAAAACTAAAGGAGAATTATTTTTGGCTATCTTTAGTCTTCATGTTTCTATGCAGAAAACAGAAAGGCCATGGTACTCAATGGCCTGCAGAAACCAAACCGATCATGCTTACGGGTGCACACACTGTTACAAACCAAGCTCAATTCCCTTTTAGGGATCATTAGGCAGATAATTGCATTTTCAGATAAGGATCCCATGACTTGGATCCAGTGACCCTTTCAGACCCTACTTCCTCTTCACATCTGGATTCAAAAGTAAGGGCGCAGTGTTAGAAGACCTGGCTGGTTCAGAGTACTGTGTCCAATCATGGCTGTCTCTTCAACAGACCGGAGGTGATGTAGTTGATCATCTGACAGGAATGAAAATTCATATTCTCTGAATAGTGAGCGCATTTAAGGATTCATCTTAATAAGGTTCATTCAGTAACAGAAAGTCATTCAAATTTTCTACTTTCTATGATCAACACTACACATGTCTAGTAAAGCAGAGATGCTCGAACTCCTGACAAATGGATAGCTCTGTTTTTTTGGTAGATTGTAAGAAGCACATTCCAACTGAACTTAAATTCCTCACATGGTAAAGCCACTGTTTTATATTACAAAGAAACCAAGGCTGCTTTCTAACAAAATAAGAAGAAAGAGGCACAAAGACAATGCAACATTTTGCTTATTATTTAAACATCATATTTAATTTGAAATACTAAAAAAGCCAAAAATCAAGAACTAAAAGTAGGACATTTGTTGGGTGTTGAAAAATAGATTCTCAAGCTGAATTTGATGCAACACATTTCAAAAAAGTTGAGACGGAGAAGCAAAAGAAAAATTGATTGAGTGTAAGAGAGCATCCTTGAGATATCTTTCAGAGGTAAAAACTGGGAGAGGTTCACAGCTCTGTGAAAGACTGTCAGGGTAAATAGTTCAACTATTTATGAATGACATTTCTGTAATTGCAAATTTGTGGATTTGCAAAGTATTATTGAAAAATAGATGATCTGGAGAAATCTTTGTACACAAGGAACAAGGCCAAAAACCAATACTGAGCTGCAGACCGAAAAGCTTTGAAAGTTACTAAGCAGCAAGCGCACTGAGCTACATAGATATCATGAATGGCATATTACATTTCTCTTCTTTGTATTGATGTTTGGGGTAAAGGGAATGCAGTCAAAAAAAATCCCTGAAAGCACAAGCAGTTGCCAGACAAAGTCTGCACCACTTTGGACACTCAGTCATTAATGATCATTGCTCCTACTACAGATGTTTTACTATTTGAAATGTGCTATTTCTGTTGCTGTCTGACCAGTATGGAAAGGATTAAAGGCAAAGCAATGGTAATGGTTTGGACATTTGCAGAGGAGGGAGACTGGATATACAGGACAAAGGATGTTGAATATGAAGCTGCCGGGCAGGAAGGAAAGAGGAAGACCAAAGAGAAGGTTCATGAGGGAGGGCATGCAGAGGGCTGGTGTGACAGAAAAGGAAGCCAGGGATAGAGTGAGACAGCGGCAGACAAGCTGCTGTGGAGACCCCTAAAGGGAGCAAGAAGAAGATTTCTTGTTTCTTGTTCTTGCCTGATGTGAATAATTTTATATCTCATTCTTTATTCTAACAATAAATCATCAATATTATGTAGATGATTCCTGTTTTTCAGCATGTTGTTTTGTTGCAACTAATAGTGATGTCTGGAGCATATAGGCTGATCTCAAGATACATTACACGGTTTTCTTATTGTCTTATCTCCAGTATATTGAGACCCTGTTAATGAACTATTTCAGTATTCTGCAGGTGATGGCAAACATAGCACTTTTAAATCTGACCATAGTGCGTGCGTGCGTGCGTGCGTGCGTGCGTGGCCATTAATGGAGTGTTTATTTTCTCGGTTATGCATTCCCTGCAGTACTCAATTAAATGTGACACTGTCAGAGACTTGAACCCAATCAATGTCCTCTCTCTTTTTTAATAAGTGTGCCTGATGATGACACACCCACACAGTGAACTCCACAGTAATTATCATGGCCAAGAATCTATCTGAGAGAAGATAATGAAAAGATCAGAGTTGTGACTAACGATCTCACTTTACTTCTGTCAATGACCCTCGCACTGATCCTTTACACCTACTATACATGTATGTATGAAGTAGTTATTTTAAGTGTTAATAATATCCTTCTGATCCACTATTCGCCATTGTGGGGGCAAATAAATGAAGAAGATGATCCAATCATAATTCAAATGCATTGGAAGGAAAACCACAAGAATTGTTACAGCCAGTCTGTGAGTAAGATAGCAGAAGTGATTCAGAAAAATACTGGGGAAGACATGCCAAATAATTTCTTTGTTGACAACATAAACTGCTAGAGGGCAATTTACATCCAATAACAACACCCATTCAGAATGAAATCTGCACTAGAAGCTGCAGGGCCGATGAAAGGCCATTAATGCAACCAGCTAAGCCGACTTGATTGAAACTGTTTTCAGAATTGCTGTCTGCCTTGGAAACTCACAAAACCAGAGACAAGTTAGGATGAGAGTCATATTAGAAGGTGGGGACGGAGAAACTGACCGGGCTCAGGCTGAACGCGCTACAGCTCGCTCATGCTGCTTCTAATTAAAGGAGCTTTCACGTTTTTTACTGAGCAGGTTACAAACCAATGACTGGTCCAGTGACAAAAAAAAAAACACATAAGAAAAAAATCACCTTCATCCTGATATACACATTCATCTCTTGCACAGAGTATTTGAAAAGTAATGAAGAGAAGACACATGAATGGGGTAAAGAGAATTGGGTGATGAGAAAGAGATACAGAACAAGATGAGTGGGAGGACGATGTGAGAATTCAGAGCAGGGCAATAATGCAGATTCTTGGAAAGAGAAGAGGGAACAATAGAGGGAGAGTATGAAAATAGACAGAAAGCATGATGCAGTGGTAAAGAGAGACATTTCTCCTCTGTGTTTTTGAATGAGCAAAGCCCCTGGATTAATCAAGCTGAGTCACATTGCCATAGGGGGCATCTGTTCTGTTTAGCCCTATTCAGTCTGTTGCAATCGCCAGTGGGCTAAAAGATCCACTCATATTCAACCCGAGGCCTAATTACAATCTGCAAAATAGCCTCACCAGAATGTGCTTCTTATGAGAAAACATGTGAGATACAATTAAGACACACACACACACTGTGATGGACCGAGCAGTGAAGGAAAGTCAGGCACAGGTTAAGTTATTTAACCCAAAAACAAGCTTGATTAAATTGTACAGAAAAATCTAAATCTTGGGCCCCATAAAAGAGGTCAAAGTAACCGACAACAACAACCAGTACTACTAACTCAAACAAACTGCCCTACCTAAACAAGACAAAGGGGAAACTTAAATAGTGGTTGATCTGCCCACAAAAACACAAAGGGGTAGAACACGTAAAAACCTAACTGAAAATAACATAAGAAATTCCATTTCCCCCCATAATCCAGAACTGTGGTACGACCCAATTTACAGGTTTCCATATAGGCTTGCTCCGCCCCTTTTCCACCTCATCAACCAAGGGACTGGAACAGCAGCCACTGAGGTAACTCAGGAAACAAAGAGCTTAAATCACACATGCATAACAATGTAAACTAAAATGTGCACACTTATTTTAGAATATAGTATTATGTGAGTATGTAGTTATTTATTATCCTGTAAACACTGATATTTGCTGGACATTAGCACTGTGTGGCTGTAACTGCAGCCATCAAACACACACATGAATGTCTTGCATATTGCAATACTGATAAAAATGTTTCAAATACAATAATATGACATGCAGTTTTGTCATAGTGGGTAGATATCAACTAGCATTCAATACATAAGAATCATAAAATGGACTTAGATGTGAGTGCCTTCATATGTGTTTAATTTCTCACATTAATATTAATACTTTAGTTGTGTTGGTTAAAATACCTTTTGAAATATGGAGTTTAGCACAGCTATAAAAAGTGGCAACAGCCCAGACATAAACATGCATGCCTGTGTCCGTTCTTAGCAAAGGCATTCGCTTTTTACAAGGTCGTGATCCGTCACAGGCAAGATTTACTGTATTCATTTTAATGTTGTCTTATTTATATTGCTATAAATGCAAAGATGCAGATTAAACTTGCAGTAAAAACTGTGCATAAAGTCACCAGTCACGCCCAGATGGTCAAAAAAGCAACTCGGCTACAGTGTGCATATTTGTGGTGAGGAGAAATTGTTGTAATCAGGTTAAAGCTTGAAGTTTTCAAAGTTCAGCATGACACTCCTCTATGTAGCACATACACACCCACCTCCTTAGAAAAATATACTTAATTAGAATTAATGTTTGGCTTCCAAAAAAACTGTGCAACGCTCTCAACGATGCACCATGAAAATACAAAATCCCACTACACAAGGGGGCTCCCACTACACTATATCAAATTCCAGCTCATTGAGCAATTTAGGAATTCAAATTAGAGAAAATTCATATTTTTTTCTTCTGTACAAATGATGGTTTTTCAGTATTGTAAAGGAAAATTGTTCCTCCGACCCACCTGATAGTTTAGGAAAAGGTGAAAATTGCAATGAACAAGAGCATAAATTGTCTTAGTCAGTAATACATTATAAATTTAATATATTACTAAGACATTAACCAGCTTGGCTCACTACACCAAAGTAAGCAAAAATTAAGTTTAGGTTTTGTTTTTTTTATATACTCTATTAAATAAATAACAAAAGCTTTCCTGCTTTTTTGATGTTTACTATGAAATGCTGTAGTTTTTCACAGTGTGTCCACAGTAAATAACATGGGACGCTTTTTGTGAATTAACAGAAGTCAGAGTAATGAGCCGCTGCTTCATTTTCTCTAATGTTAATTTGTTTCTGAAAGTGTAATCCCAGAGAGCCACCATGACTGGCTTCAGTAGAATTTCTCAATAAGACACATTATTGAAATTGCACTTATTTTTCACAGGATGTTCACCCCTTGTTTTATAAATGGGTGGCTTATTAAATGTATACTTACACTTATTTACAAAAAAAGAAAGAGAAACAAAGTGTGCGTTCCTTTTTTTGTGGGAAGGGCATATTAAGCGGTTCAGTTATTGGATTGTATCTTTCTGATACACTACAGAACAACTACAGAGTAAAATGAGTTTGATTCTCCTGCTCTAGAAAATCTAGTTATTGATTTTCTGCAGTGTATATTGTGTCTGCAAACTCTGTTCACTAAATGCTAATGATAACACACTGGACAGCTTAGATTGAAATCACTGAGGGCTGTCAAGTGTTCTAGCAAGAGAAATCCTTTAGACTCCTATATGAAACACCTGTATTTATGTCACTTGTTGTGCTTAATGCCATTACTGTCACAGTCTTTTTAAGGCTCATTTGCAGTCATTTGATATACTGAAATGCTACTCA
>VURO01001697.1:1387-20602 GCA_015108175.1 Pelvicachromis taeniatus
AAAAAAAAAAAAACCAATACACAAAAACACAAAAAAAAAACAAAAACACATATAAAAAAAAAAAAAAAAAAAAAAATAAAAAAAAAAAAAAAGAAAAAAAAAAAAAAAAAAAAAAAAAAAAAAAAAGCACATTAAGATACCCAGAAGGAGGAAGTGTTCACTCCTAAAGAGCATTTACAGACACTGAATGGACATGTAAAAGATTTAGCCTGAACAAAAACAGAGCTGCCACACTTACATCCAGGTTAGCTCCAGAAAGATCAGCCCGCTCCAGGTTGGAGCAGCACAGGTTGGCATGTGTCAGATTGCAGCGGCTGAGGTTAGCCATCTTGAAATTGATGTAGCGCAGGTCAAGTCGGGACAGATCGGCACCACTGAAATTGAGTCCCTAGTAACATTAAGAGCAATAGGGTCAAGTATGAATTGGATCAGATGATACAAGGGTAAATGTACTATTTAAATGTACCTGACAGCGGAGCTCTGACTTGGTCGGTGTTGCTAAAAGAAAACGGACAAACTCTTTGCGGGAAATAGGAGAGTGGTCCTCGGGTGGCTGCGAGTTCTGAAAGACAGCATGCAAGGGAGAGCTCACATTTTTAAAAACCATGTTTCCAAAGAAGCAGAGGTGATGTGTAAAATGTAAAATTGCCAGTTAAAACTGGGCCTTCAGCGATTTCCAAATGACTCTGTAATTTATGCAATTACAAAGACACATTATAATTATAATATAATATTAACGCTGAAAGTAACAAATGTGATAAATAATTGGAAAAATATACAAAAATATATTCCAATACTGAATTTCCAAAAAAAAACTGTGGGGAAAAAAAAAAGCAATCGCGCGGCAGAACATAATATCTAATAAAGCTAACTGGCAACAGGTCATTAACGTGATTGGGTGTTTATCCAATCCACTGCACACAAAGGACAAGACCCAAAACTCAAAGTGTTTCGCTGCATGGACTCAGGAACATGTCTGAAAACAAACGACGGTAAACCGTTTCCAGGTGCATCTATAAATGGAACGTCAATTCGGAGGTGGAAAGTAGGAAGTCGTGGAATTACACGGCTTATTAAGAGCACAGCTCAAAGTCAGCACCTGTGGTGGTGGCGGTGCATTAATGCACATGGGTAACTAGCACATCTGTGAATGCACCATTTAAGATCAATGACATACACATTTTGATGTGACATATTCTACCTCCCAGTTGATTTGTTTCCTTTTGAAGGAAAGCCTAACCCATTCGTGTAAGACACTGCCAACCACATTCTGTGGCAGCTGTGACTCAGGAGGAAGAGCAGGTCGTGAATCAGTCGGGAGTTTGGTGGAGGGATTCCACAGCCGGGAATAGTTGGGCAAGATGCTGAACCTCGAGTTGCTCCTGATGTAACCATCGGAGTGTGAGTATGAATGTTAGACAAAGCGCTTGGGCACAGAAAAAACAAAAACAGTTATATGGGTGTATGTGTAATGGGTGAATGTGGGTTGTAGTTAGAAGCACTCTGGATGCTCGGTTACAGTTTACCAGCTTCACATATCAGCATGGCTGCATAATAAAAGCATCTGAATGTGAGGCGGGCACAGACTGAAAGACTGCATTATAAAAACAAAAACATGCACAGAATGTACAACAATTGCTTTCCCAGAGTGTTGTTTCTTTTTTAAAAGTCATCAAATTCAAAATGAGTACATATTTTTTAATACTTGTTGGTTTTTCCTCTTTTTGTACTGTTCTCTATCAAATATCGGTTTTAAATGGTTTATGAATTACTTCCTTTTGTTTTTATTTACATTTTTACAGCATAAAACATGATTTTATGGTAAACTAGCTTTTTGACTTCTGCATTTAAAACATTACCTTGATCGCTACTTCCAGCTGTTCAGCAAGCTGCTCAATTCCAAAGAAGCGAGCCTCCTCGAGGACACCTGGAAAACATTTAGATTTCTACATATCCCTCCCTTTTTTCTTTTTACATTTTAGACATTAAATCAGTTGCATGCAGGCAGACCTCATCATTTAGGAATAACATCTTTACAAGAAGAAAAAAAGAAGAAGAAAGATTACCTCGTATATTTATGCCTTCATTGATAATGAGCTGACCATGTCTCAAGTAGTTGAGAATAGGTTCAAAGTACTCAGGGCTGCGGTCAATGAGGTAAGCCCCATGCTCGTCCTGTTTGTTTCCCCACACATCTGAAAAAACAGACCCAAACACAGAGGTTGACGAAACTCACTCAATAACATGGCTGAATAACAACTGAAATGCTCATTGATCAGCTGGTCTTAGTACCCTTCTCTCGAAACATGTGAGCGAGCATACTCTCCGGCTCCTTGCTGACCAAGGTGCTCCTGAACACAAAAGAAGATGCATTCAGCAACCACAGAGCAGAGAAACAACCAATCAGGTATGCATGAAAGCTGAATTTAAAGCACAGATACCTGGTAGTGGTGAAAAGACGGCCACCAATGTTAAGGGTTAGCCAGTCAGTGTGAGCTGCCAGTGGATCTGATGTAACCTTGGGCTCATTTTGAGGGGCTGTGATAATAAAGTGAAGGAAGACACCAGAGATATTGAAACCACTGGACACACTGACAGTGAATGGGACTCCAGCAGCAGACATGACAGCACTCACCAATAAATGGATCTCCTTCTGACACATACAGCACATCGTCATCTCTGGGAGAGGCACAGACGCACATGTCAGAAACATAATGTAGACAGGCGACCGTCAAGTTTGTTGTGTTATAGTAGAGCTTACCTTATAAGGGCAATGTCATCAATGAGCCCACCCTTTCCATTGTACAAACAGGAGGCTTTGATTCCTAACTTATTGCTTGCTACAGATAGTAAGTCGGACAAGGTTCCGTATACTGCTACAACCTAATGAGAGAGAGAGAGGGGAACGGGGAAAACGAAGGATTAAGGACTGAAAGCAAAAGGGTCACTCCAGCCTAACACGACATAAATGAGTCACGGTGTAAATGGTGGTTGACCTTAAAGTTTAACGGTAGTTTATTTGTTTGTTTGTTTTTTAAATACAGTCAGAGATGAATCCTGTCATCATATAAGTACATGATGTTGCGTTTGAGTATCAGCAGTTAGCAGTCGACCCTGAAACACCATCAGTACGTTCAGTGGAAAAAGCCAGTCATTCTGCGGCCCAAGCTCTCACACTCAGCAGCCTCACCTATTACCCACCTTGCCATTTTTACATGTCCCGTTAACAAATAACGTGACTCTTCTCATTCTTTACGCGCTATGGCTGAAAGTTTAGTAAGGCTAAAATAAAAGGACAATAACGTATCCTCTCCCAGCTAGCCCCCGTTCCGTGTGCCAAAACAAATGAAGCTGGTTAGCTTGCTGCAACAGACAACAACACGAGACAAAAGATGCATTCAAAACTATCGGAAAAACTAGATATTCTTTGTAAGTGTAACTCAGAGAAATACTTATAGGCACAGCTGAATTTGGGAGTGTTATTATTATATTTAATCAGCTCATTATGGTTTCTATTAAGTGAACTATGAGCACAGATTTTATATGTGCTGTTGTCAAACATTAAATAGAGCTGATATTGTGATACGTATACGTTTCAAACAGCATAAGTAATTTCCAAGTTTTTATAAAATGCAAACGTAAGCGTGCGCAGTTGCAGTCGCTGTAGAATTACATCACTGATAATATTTATGTCACCGCAGCTCAAAGTTAACCGCGGCCGATAATTTACCTAAACAAATCCGTTAATGTAACGCTATCAAATCTGAGAGGCTCTGAAGGGGCCTTCCGTATACAGCTTTCTAATTGGCTGAGAGACTTCTACGTAAGCGCGTTTCATACGTAGGTTATTTGTAGCGCTAGGCGTTTAGCCATCATGAAGTTTTTCGTTTCGTGTGAAGAAAAGCACCACTCATTATCTTATTTCAAATGTAACATGTCAACTTGTCATCGGGTCAAATATTCGTTGGCTCCTTAAGAGCATTTTTGCGGCTCGTTTGTTGTGAAGTAGTCCTGTTGGTGGTGGTAATGCGCCACAGAGCTGTCCAACAGTAGCAGTAGAAGAAGAACCGTGCCACTGTCAACAGAGTAATGTTTGACAGCATTTCTGTAACTAAACTGGCGCTCACTTTGAGGTTTGAATGTTGCATTTATCCAGTTTTTAAGAAATGTCTGACAGACAGCATTGTTTGTGCTGCTCTCATCCCGCCTCCTCTGCTGGTGTTTGCCAGACGCTGTATGAAATGGATTTTGAACGAGGTTTGCATTCACCTTTCAGGCATGTGGTGGTTGAGTTAAACCGCACTGCTATCAAAGATGTAGAATAAGCCAAATAATACTATTTTGTTCTGATTTGAAAGCTGTATCAGTGAAGTAGTCTGTTGTGCCTCCTGTGCAGGTATCTGGTTTGCTGCAATGAATGGAGACTTGGAGAGAGTAAAGTTCTTAGTGCAGAAGGGGACAGACCCTAATTTGAGAGACTCCGCTGGATACACCGCTTTGGTGAGTTTGCAGAAAACTGGTTTGGCTGCACAGCGTGGGCTCATGTACCTAAACTGGTAATTTACTAATGCCGTTTTCCGTTTTAGCACTATGGAAGTCGCAGTGGTCATCTCTCTGTGTGCAAGTTTCTTCTCGAGAACGGTGCCTGTGCATCTCCGCAGACGCCAGGTGGGGCCACGCCGCTCCATCGATCAGCTTACTGTGGTCACCTGAATGTGGTGAGACTCCTTCTGCAACACAGAGCAGATCCAGCACTCTGTGACGATGATGGCATGTCCCCTTTACACAAGGTACAGAATTTCCAGCAATAACACAGCCATTCTGCTGAGATATAGTCATTTAACCTTGTGCCTGAACCTTTTGCTCTCTTACATGGTTGAGTAGGCTGCAGAAGGGGGTCACGAAGAGGTCTGTCAGCTCCTTGTTGAGCACTGCCCAGCGCTCCGCAGCCAGATGAACAAAAGGCTCCAGCTACCTTACCAGCTGGCACAGCAGGGAGACCTGCAGGAGCTCTTAAAACCCCCCTGTTGATGGCAGATGCACTGAACCTGAGGCATGCTGTGTTGCTTGGATCACACAAATGATCTCCCACATTTTCCTTAGCAAGCATCAGCACTCGTGTTAGGAAGAGAAAGTTACAACAGTGGATGAGAACTGAGACGTGGTGAGGAAACGGAAGGGAAGTGGGGAGAATCAATCAGACATGCCCACCTTTTTGAGCTGAAGTGCTGTTGGTGGCTGAATATTAAGATAACTGATGGTGCATTATAAGCTTTCATGTGTATTTGTGGAATTAAATTTATATCTGGACTCCTACGTTTGGAACAAGACCCAAACAGTCACACAACTTAGCAACAGCAAGACAAGGACAAAATGCCAGCTCAGAGAGCTCCTTTTCTTTAAAGTCAGAATAAAAGAGCAGAGATTTGTGTAATCTGGATCACAAGATCAGCAGTTTTAAGGGTTGTCTCCTTTTGAGCATATGGCATGTGTTTGTATTAAAACTGGACTTCAACTTTCTGCCTGTTTTGGGTCGCTTTTATCTAAAAATGAGCCTTGCTGAACTTTAAAACTCGTAACAGTAGGGGGAGCTGTTGTCCTAAAAGGGTTGGACACTTTCCCTGGGACGCCATCTGAATTAGATGGCAACAAGCACAAAGTGACCTCATTCAATCCTCCCAGCACACTGCTGGAGAACTAAACAGCGTAACTGTGAGAAGGAGAGAAATCTGTTACAGCTGATAGCAAGACATCTCAGAAGGACACAAGTGTCCAGTCAGTTTATGTGTATGCAGTCATACTGCGGATATATTAGTGAACTAATTCCAACCGTTTCCACTGTTGTTTCTGGTCATTAAAAAAAAACAAAACATGGACTGTCTTAAAAAGGATAAATGGTCTGGTACGTATACATATGTAAGTGCTTTCTAACTATAACACACAATATAACTGGCAATTTGGGTTTCGGTATCTTGCTTGGGATAATTTAACACATGAGCAGGGGGTGCTGGGGCTCGAACCACACAATCAACTGTCCCACTTGACCTCCTGAGCCACAGTGGGATGTTAGTTGTTTCTACTTTACTAGTTTTATGGCTGTATTTGAGGGAACCTTCTGCTTCTGGTGCAAAGCATTAACGCTTTTCTGCACCGAGATGTTGTTGGTCTCGGGATTTCAGAATTAAGTTGAACCATATGAGTGTCTCACATTCTTAACGGTCTGCTGATTTTAGCATGTAAAGGTTCTTTAAAAAAAATTTTAAAAAAGCAGTTATTAGCTGTTTTTGTTTGTTTTGTGCTGAGATTACTTGTTCATTTTTAAGTAATCAGACACAGGTCACATGACTGAAGGAGGCCCGGAGGTGAAAAACCTATGGAAGTATTTCTTTATACTGAAACAGATGGAAATACTTCTGTGACCATTATCTCACATGCTCACTTATTCAAAGCATGTACAATAAGTAACACATGCACATACGGGAGATACATTTTCCTCTCAGCCCTCTACAGATGTGTGGGTATTAGTGCGGTCCACACAGATACAAACCCACGACAGAAACCTCTCTCTGCAGTCTGTGCAACTTTCATTGGGTCCGCTGGTGGGTGGTGTTTCCAAACTACCTTCAAACCACATCCATGCCGTGACTGGAGGGGTGCCAGGCCACATCTGGAGCTGATTGCAGCTGACGCCACACAGCACAGGGAGATAGGGTGTTGAGGGGTAGATGGGGTGGGATTGGGGGTATTTTAGCTCCGAGAGCTAAGCCAAGAGAGCTGTTTATGCTCAGTGACAAGTTCCTCCGTGCACAAAGCTGAGGAACTATATCTGGGATAACCCGTTTTGATTGCCACATGTCTGTAAATAGTAGGGTGGTTGGCTCGCCTTTTTTTTTTTCTCGTCTGCATGGCATTAAGGAGGGGAAAAAAGCGCATTCTGCTCTTTGAGGTTGAACCAGTAATTTTGACTGGCACACAGACCGTCGGACCCACCCACAACACCCTGTGATTGCTCCCCTGCCAGGTTGTATGGAACACAATCAGAGTTGGTGGTGATGCAGATTTGGTAGCAGTGAGTGAGCTAATGAAACCCCTCCGTGTCACTTGATTAAACTGGAGGAAACCTTAAGGGCCCTGGTCTTTAATTTTTGATGAGCTGGTCTAAGTTTGAGAGTTGTTTATGCAGGAAAAAAATCAGGCCTGCATGAGTGAAAATCAAATGCTTGGTCAGGAAAGACCCCTTTTTTTGCCACACATTTTAAACATGTGTTTGAAGCATATGTGCTACTTCATTTTTCTCAGTTTTCATACGTTACAGTGGAGGAAGAATGCAGCGTGATTTTAATAGCTGTTTTTTGAAAGGCTTCGCATAGTGTGAGGACCTGGGAAGGACTCCACAAGATGAGGAATTTGGACTGCAGCTCTGTTTAGTGAGATTTATTTGGAAAGCAATGAAACTTCCTGGCCCTGGAACCCACTTCCACCATAATGAGCCCAAGTTAAACCAGGACTGGATGTTATTTTCCTCAGAAATAGAAGGTGGTCTGTGTGCAGGATTTAAAGTTGATGTTGGGAACTTTTTAGTCTGAGTAATGAGAGCAAATACTCCTCTGTGTATATTTCTGCAGATTGAGAATAATGTGAATGCTGTAAAAATGAGTGGTTTCAGTGGCTATATAAATGTTATTTGTAATGTTTTTATTTGGATTTCTGTTTTCACAGATAAAAAAAGGTCATCTAGTCCTTATCTTTCTTGTGTTCAGCTGAACAAAAATAAAGCTATTCTCTTGCCTCGCAGCTGCCCTGGCAGAGCCGGACCTGTCTGAGCTATCCCAAAGTAATCAGGTAAATGGCTGGCAGATGGGCACACATTAGGAGGTGCAGTACCAGAGTCTGGCATGGAGGACAGCTCCATGTTATCTGTTGTGTGTCGCGGAAGTAGGCGTGTGGATGTTGGTTCAGGGGGCGTGTGTAATCAAATATATGGGAGCTGCTCCTGTGAGATGCTGGGTAATCCAATTTAGGTCCACTCCCACTTCAAAGAAGCATGTTGTCTGATGGTCGATGTGATGTTACAGATCCTACGCTTTCACTTTCCAGGTCAGCGGGTGATCAGATCCATGAGTCCAGAGGCTGCAGCTTAGCTCTTCCAGGTAGTCAGCACAGTGACTATGGGAAATGTCAGGGTTATTAGGTGATCACCATGTGACACATGCTTCCTAGCTTTTTATTTCTATCTGCAGGACGGATTGTTTGAACCACATTATAGATCAGATAGTCATTTTAATACAGGACATGTTAGCAATGCTTTGGACTAAAATGGAGCTCTCACATCTGGACAATGTCAAAACTTCCTTGAGAAATTGTGTGCAGTGAACTGTGATTTTGTGTTATTGCCTGATTTTTTTTTCTTCTTTTTTTTTTTATTCCCGGATGTTTTTTCTTTTGACTCTGGGATGGATGGTTAAATTTCTTTTTATTGATTATGGAGATGTAATCTTCTCAAAAGCATGGCCAGTGAAACAACCCTTAAGCTGTTTCCATATGAGTCAGAGGACAATTAATGAGGCTTGTTGGATCATATATCAAGGTTCTATCATAGCAGACTGTTTTGGGAAACCATATTGTAGTGTATCACCTGCCAAATCTACAAATGAGCTCTGTGAATATGCTGTATATATTTTTTCCCAGTGAACCTTAAGCCTTTTCAGCATGTTTTTCATTTGCACAAGTTGGTTTGTTGTTGGCTCAACAGAGGTCTATTTTCCTTTTTTTTCCCAATTCCAATCAGTTCCATAGTGCCATATCACAACGAAAGACGCCACAAGGCACTGTATATTGTAAGGTAGGGTCTTTACCCTACAATAATGTAGAGACAGGCCCAAAAATGAGCTGACCCCCTTTGAGCAAGCATTTGGCAACAGTGGGAAGGAAAAACTCTCTTTTAACAGGAAGAGACTTCTGGCAGGACCAGACTTACGGTGTAAGTTATCTGCAGAGACCAGTTGGAGTGAGGTGAGGTGAGGGAGACAGGACAGAAGAAACGCTGTCAAAAAAGAGACAGAGTTTCAAAGCTCATTAAACTATTGCACTGTAATGAAGGGAGGTGTCAGGGTTGCCTGATCCAGCCCCAAGTTTTTCAAGCTTTATGAAAAAGGAAAGTTTTAAGCCTAATCTTAAAAGTAGAGGGTGTCTGTCTCCCAAATCCATACTGGGCATTAGATCCACAGAAGAGGGGCCTGAAAGAGCAAAGTGCTCTTATGGAGTGACATGGTACTATGAGGTCTTTAACATAAGACGAGGCCTTATTATTCAAGACCTTGAATGTGAAAAGAAGGTGATACTGAAAAACTAGTTTATACATTTACTATTTCTATTGCAATTCATTATTATCAGGATGTCTTAAAAACTCCCTGAAAAGCCTTCAGTTGACCCAGAATGCTGCAGCGAGAACAACGACAGTGACTAGACAGAGAGAACATTTTTCTCCCATATTAGCTTCTCTTCATTGGCTCCCTGTTAAACCCGGAATCAATTTTAACCAGTATATTTAAGTAGTCCTACATAGTTGTATAATATGTACACTGAAAAAAAAAAAATCCTGGTCAGAAATGACACCAAGATTCCTCATGGTGTTACCAAGGGTCAAGATAGTGCCCTCCACTGGTTAGACACCATTTTTCTAAGATTTTTAGGGGCGAGTACAATAACCTCAATATTATCTGAATTTAGAAGCAGGAAACTAGTGGCTATCTTTGTGTTTTAAGAAGTTTGCTGCAGTTGAAATAATTGGTTTGTGTTACAGTGGAGTGGCACATGGTGTGGCCTTCTGCTGCTATTGACCTTCTCCTCCGAGGTTCATTGTGTTGCTCAGAGCGGCTCTTCCGCATACACCTTGGTTGTAATGAGTGTTTGATTGATTTACTGTTGTTTTCCTATCAGCTCAAAACACTCTGCTCCTTTGACTTCTGGCATCAGCAAGGCAGTTTCATCTTGGGAACCTCTACTCCTGGGATATTTTCAGTTTTTTGGACCATACTATGTAAACCCTAGAGATGGTTGAGTGGAAAATTCCTGCTAAATCAGCAGTTTCTGAAATACTCAGACCAACCTGTCTGGCACCAGCAGCCATGCCACATTCAAAATCGCTTAAAAAAGAAAAACATTTGAATAACATTTTCATGGAAATTGTGTTTACTATCCTGTCAAATGAGGAACTTTATTCATATTTAAGTAGCATTGCCTCTTATAGAAGTTTCCCACATATGTTGTGGATTAACCTTTCGGTTTTCAAGTTTGCATTATTATTTTAATTAAGTTCCTTGTAAGCTCTATTTTTATGTAAATCGGTTCAGAATAGAAGAGCACAAGCAAATGGTTGTGTTTAGTGGGGATCATCAGTCACAGCTAAAGCAATGGACCTGGCACATCATTTATTAAGCACCTCTCTACAATACCAAACAGCAAAAAAAAAAGGAGTCCCAGTGGTGGTGACAACACTTCCTTTCAGTGCGAATGACCAGGGAACGCAACACCGAGCTGCACGTGTAATTGAACAAGATGGTTACGCTGATGAACTAAGACTCACAGAGGCACGCCATTCCTCTGTCAGCAGGTGCCCTCCACACACTAACCCATTCATATGTGCATTCCTGTCTCTCTGCTCGCAGCCCAGCAGGTTCCTCCTGGCCACTCAGGACAGGGGCTGACACACACAAAGGGTCTTCAATCTGCCTCAGACAACAGCCAGCATAAAGGCCCGGAAAGCCACAACAGCATTATGTCAAAGAGCTGGCTGGGGGTGGTGAGCAAGAGCTTGGGGGGCCCTGTGTAGAACAGGGGCAATGCTGATGGATGGATGAGGGCTGGACACAAGCCGCTGTAGTGGAAGGCCCGGCTGAGGTTTTTGTGCATAAAGGAGGATATTTGTACTCGCCCGGTAATAATGGAATGCAAACACAAAAAGCAAGGACAATAAAGCCCCACTTTGGGGGCGATGAAGAAGCTGCTAGGCAAATCATCATGCAAAGCACTGATATTATTCATTCAGAGGATTGCATGACTGTGTGTTTGTCCACATGCTGATGTGCGGCTTAGCCTGCCTTCAGTTTGCTTTTGCATAGGGTATTCCCGGCTTTAACAGTGTCCGGCACATTTCCTTACGCTGAAAAGAATTGAGGAGTGATCAGAAATGCCCCACCTCATCTTGAAACAAACTGTGTTTGGCCTGAGCTTTTGTTAGCTGCATCTAAGTTCAACTGACTTCAAAACCTACACAGTCCTGGCCCTACCTCAGATAATAACTAATTTACATTATCTTTTCCTTTGTGAACAGCCTGTGAGCATTTCCTCATAGATTAAAAAAAAAAAAATCATAAAAAATAACTGCGATGTTGAATTTGTAATTTAAAAAACCCCCACCGTAAACGATATGTCGTCATTTTATGGCCTGTGTGTGTTTAATCTGGATGGTGAGCTCGCCTATATTTATTGGGCTACCGTGGCATGTACTCAGCACTGAGACTCGTTAATGATTAACGGGTCTTCTTTCAAATCAGCCCCACATAGGAGTTCTGCTTTCATTCTCTTATGTGGCGCAGGGAGGTATATAGACCGAAAGCATCTCCTACACTGCTGTAAACAACCAAACACCATCTTTTATTAGTCTCTAGTTCCATTTCCATTTTTGTCTCCATTTTTGTCTCCTCCAAACCGCCTCAGCTCAGCCTGGGCTCAGCGTTTTCGACTCCTCTCCTCTAGTGAGTGGCAAAAGAATAAAAGCAACCAAGTGAATAAATTGTCACCATATGCAATGAATTCTGCCGAGGACATCCTGTCCTGCGTTAAAACTTATTTTTCTTTAAATCACTCACAGCCTTGTGTACATCTCAGGGGAATTCTTTATCAGCGACACAAAAACCAGTGCCTATAAACTATCGACTTCCAGACTGCTGTTGCATCAAAGATCTCCTGGCTCGTGTTTTGATGCTGAAAACCTAAGATGTGGTCTGATGGCAGCACATGCATGTCTAACTCTCACTATTAGTTACTCTCATAAACATGCTCGGTGTTTCTCTGGTATGTAATGCAGTCGTCAGACTCACGCTCCATCTGTTTTCTAGTTAGCAGATCTCTTTGAAGTTGAAAGCTAATTTGAGCTCAAAGTGCATTTGTCAAAAGAATTTTAAAAAAAAGTTTAGAAATAATAAAAGTAAGAGTGTCTGTTGGTAACATGAAGCTGCTGTGTCTCTTTTGATATTACAGTCAGTCACTGTTACTTAAAGGAACAGTTGCTTTCATGAGACGATGGAGACGACTGTATAGCTCCAGCCTAGCAGCTACCCTCTAAAGATCTCGTTTTCCCTTTGAATAAATTAAGGCACACAAACCAAGGTATGAAAATGGCACTTTCTTAGCTGATTGTTTTGATTATTCCAAACACATTAAGTCTGCTAAATGGCCTCCAGTCCCGTGCTTGATGCCAATTATCAGACTCAACACAGTTCACTGTGGAGACGGGCTGTATTCAAATGTTGCACATATGGATTAAAGCTCCTGCGATCCTCCACACAGACTGTGACATGTGAAGTCATGGGACAGTTCATAAAAACTGAACATTTCAAACTAGTCATTGCACAAGTTTTCCCCACATCATTACATCACCACCAGCGTGAACCACCAATCCATGCTTTCATGTTATTTACACTTAATTCTGACCCTACCATCCAAATGTGCAGCAGATATAGAGATTCAACGGACCAGGAAATGTTTTTCCAATCGTCTGTTGTCTCATTGTGGTGACCCTGTGTGAATTACAGCCTCAGCTTCCACCTGGTGCGCTCTTCTGCTGCTGTGGTCTATCTGAGTTGAGGTTTGATCTGTTGGGGGTTCAGAGATCCTCTTTGTTTTTCTAAGTTACTGTTGCATTTTTATCTGCTCAAAGCAGTCTGGCCATTCTCCTCTGATCTCTGGCATCAAACTCACTGTATATTTTCTCTTTCTCTGATCATTTTCTATAAACTCTAGAAATTATTGTGTAGATAAATCTCAATAGATAAGCAGTTTGTGAATATAACGTGGTCTGGGTATTTCACAATCATTTAGATCTATTTCCTTCCCCCATTCTGATGCTCAGTTTGAACCTCGGCAGGTCGTGTTTACCATGTCTATATGCCATGTGATTGGTTGATTGGACCTTTATGTTAACAACCATTTGAACAGGTTTACATATAAAGTGTCCAAGTGACTTTATATGTCTGTAGTAGTGATCTCTTCTTGCACCTTCTGTCCTTCGCTTAAAATTTGAAGCGTAATAACAGAATAAAGAAAGAAAGCCCACATCCTTTAAAACCATGCCAAGATCCGCATCAGTGTGCTGATAGGAGCTCAGGCTGTGCTACAATCAGTCCAACAGCTATAAGATAATGTTTGCTTTAACTCAAGAGCACAGGTAGTAAAATAGCAGAGAAGCAGAAGTACAGTGCCCTTGTATGAAGTTGTTTTTTTTTTTGTTTCTTTTGTAGCACTGAAATTGAAAAACAGATCTTAGATCTCAAAGAACAGACAATTATACAGTCATTATTTTCTTTTTAAGATGCTTTTAAGCCGAAACAAGACTAACATTGCATGTAAGAGGCTAGCACATGTTGAAACACAAATCTGTTTCTTTGTCATCCCATTCTTTAATCTAGCTACGAAGCTGGGCTTCATGTGTCTCAGCAGCTTTAGTCGTCAATCATTTGTCAATTGTGATATGAAATCAAAGACCACATGAGCTCTTTGGATATGAACTATGTGTTTGATCGGGGAGAACAAACTTTGCGTTTGTGCTGAGTTAGCAGACACATTTGAAATTCTGATGCTCTTTGAAATTCTGCCAAAGCATATGATCCCAGCACAATAAAGCTATTTTATAGTTTCCCCGAACAGGAAGTTGATGAAAGTGCTTGCTTTCTCTCGCTGAATTAGTATTCATGCTTGTTGTGTGAAATCCTGCAAAGAAAACAAAGTTATCTGTCCGAGAGCTCATGTTAAAACCCACATACTCAGTCAGCAAAAAACTGAGTAACCTTTGCCATCCCACCTCTACAATACAGCTTGAGCCGATTTGATGTTACTACAGATTGTGTGAGTGCTCTATACGTTGCAAGTACAATTACTTTTAAAGTTTACACCAACAGCTCAAACCTTTACACTGTTAATGTCACGTGGAAAGCGTAATGCTAAAGTACAATCAGTGTACAATCAATATAAAGGCTCCCAAGGCTGTCAAACTGTCTTTTTTCCATATACATGGCTAATAATATTTAATGTATTCATGAATTATTACATTAGTAGAATTAACTTTATTTTTATTTAATCGATTGAGGTACTTAAACTGCAACACAGGAGTATTGTAGACGGTGTATAGCCCGTGCCTTGTCTCCAGCTGTGCAATGCAAAGAGCGCAGTATGAGAGTTGGTGCTGCTGTGGATGGCAGCGAGAGCCGGGAATCGACCAGATCTAATAGTCCTGTATCAAGACGAAAAGTAACAGCGATATTAACCACCGGAATTTCGGTTATTTGACTTTCAAAATAAAAGTTGAATGTTAAGGGGTTTTTTTTCTTTAATGCGCAAAAACCTAGCATAAACATTGAAAGAAGAAAGGTAGCAAATAGACGCTTTACATGCCATGTGAAAAAAAAGTGAATGACTCAATACAGTCCGCAATTTTTCCAGGTGAAGACAAGGTGGTGTGTGTGTCCCCCACCCCCACACACAGACACACACATGAATGCACTGAAGCTCAGCTAAGAGCTAACTAAATAAAACGAATGAATGCAATTTGGGTATAAACTTGGTCAAAAGCAGCAAAGCGATGCACAGTGTCTGCTCTGAACACAACAACGTGACGTTTGCTCCCCAGTAACACTCCCCGCCCCGCCAGCGCATCCTTTTATCATATCTAAGAGGTCTCTAAAGGGGTCTCACTTATTAGTCGACCTTCCTGGGTATTAAGCGGCAGCAATAACCAGATCTGTTTACTGCAGTCCAGTAAATGTATCCATTTTGATACCAGAACTTCTACTTTCTGTGAAACGTTGTCGCGTTGGGCTTTTATTTTCTCAAAAGCAGACCGGAAGCTCTTGGTCTACCGCGTGCGATTTTGACAATGTTCCGGAGGATACGCATATTCTCAGATTTAAGGGGGGAGGTGTGGAGCTGCTCGGACTCTCGTTGTTTAGCCGTATCTCTCCGCCGGGAAAGGTCGAAATACTTTCTAGGATTGATTTAAGCGCCGTTTTTTTGTATAAAAAAATAAATATATGTATAAGACTGAATGATATTTCGTGTTCGGATATTGTGTTAGAGCGAGTTGAACAACTTTAGGACAGTTTTCTGAAGTGGGGAGACTGAATTTCATCGCAAGCGAAGCCTTTTGGGATAAAGGGACTGCTGGAAACTGCTGCATAGCCTGCGCTCTCGTAGTTTCTTCGGACGTGTTTAGCCAGGTAAGAAAAGGAGAAAAAACGTTAGAAGTTAAAACTTCCCAATTTAACACCATTTAAGAAGTTTTTCCCCTTAATTGATTATCTTTCTTCTTCTTCCTTCTTTTTTTTTTAGTTGAACTTTTTTTCCCTCTTCTGTCGCAAAGTTTGTTTAAAAGAAGAAGAAGAAGAAAGGGGGAAAAAAATATATGCGCAAACCTGTTAGCTAAACGTCGAGCTTCGGTAGCGGGACCGCACATTGAAAGTCTGGATAAACAGTTTTCGGGGAAGTTTTCCTCCATCCAAATCTCAGCTCATGAGTCTTCCTTATCTGACCGAGGCTGGCTGTTTCACGGCTCCCCGCCAGTAAGGTGAGCTGGGCGTTTTATTCCTTCACTCCTTGATTTAGCTTCATTTTACTGCTTGTTTACGTGCTAAGAAGGGGCTTAGCTGTTGTTTGCTATTGCGCTGATTTAACGTTATTGGAGGACCCTGAGTGGAAGTTAATTAAAGAACAGTGCAAGCAGATATGTAACCACATGTTGCACTTGAGTAAATAGACTTTGGGCAAAAGTTTAGTGTTTTGTTTTTTTGTAGGCATGTTTCTCTTTGGGGGGAAGAGCAGTTTCCATGCGGTGCGACACCCACAAAATCTCCCCCCATGCCTTAAAATGTGAGAGTACAAGCGTTAAAATAGCCAAAACGTTGCCTAGAGGCCTGCTTAAACTGGTTCGGGTTTCTGTCTACAGCCACAGCAGGCGCCTTTAATCACATTAGATAAGTTGCTTGGATAAATTCTAACCACATCAAGGAGAAACCTTAAAAAAAAAAAACACAACAACAACAAATGCTCAAACTACACGTGATGCCATTATTCCTAATTAACGATCAGTTTGGTCTAGCGGATTCATAACACTTCAGTGTATTCGCCAAAAGTTTCCTTCATTTAGAAAAAAAATTAATTGTGACGTATTTAGAAATGCTGTGCGATCACTTTTTTTAAATTTTGTGTTATTTAATTTTAAGGTTTCGCCCATCATTACCGTATCTGTCATGAAGGCTGGATCTGAAGGGGCCAATCAGATGCTGCATAGTGCTCTAAATGTTATGTTATAAAGGCAGAGAGAGAAGATGGATGGTTTAGTGCACAGGGACTTCACCAGGGTGGAAAAGTTTTTTGTTTTTTTTTTCCTCCCCCAGAGGCCTTTAATTTACTACGCTGCTGCTCTCCCTGGCAGAATTATTGTCACTTGAGCTGTAGGTTTGTATTTGCCATAAATAAATTTGGTCGAGGGATTGTGGTGTTTACCTTGAAACATTTTTAAACAGTGACTTGCTCAACATCTTGTGTGGAATCTGTTGTACTCATGCTGCCAAGGTTGGGAGTTTTGTTTCTCAAAATGTGTGTATGTGGAGGGGGTGGTGGGGGTGGCAGAGAAGATAAACAGTCACACATACTGAGCAGCCCTGAAAAGCAGTTTGGGTTAAAGTGTTAACCAAATGGCAGTGTCAGATTCAAATGGTCTTTACTTGTGACTGTAATGTCATGACACCTGATCTCTCGCCATGGTGGAGAACCTCTGAGTCAGATTGCCTGCCAGCACAGAAAATGACGACGACGACAACAACAATTTGGGGGGGGGGGCTGTGCTTTTGTGAAAATGGTATCTTTAGGGAAATGGTATGATGCACCTTCCCCTGAATTGCGACCATGTGCAGACCAGCCTGTTGCTGACTGGAAGTGCACACTAAACGGGAAGGGGGCTACAGAATTTGGGAGCTGAGGAATTTTATGCATGGATGGACAGTGAAATGTAATTACGGTGTGGGTCATGTTTTGAGGTTTGCTCGAAACCTTTGTCTTAATATAATGAGAGAAGAGCTGTCTCGTGTGTGTGTGTGTTTTTAATTTGTTTAGTGTAAGTTCTCTTTGCTCTGCCAGTATTCAGGAAAATGCGTTTATGTTTTAAGAGTGGATAAGTCAGTTGGTTAACAAACATTTGGATATGTGCCTTTTCTGTAATGCCAGTTCTCTGGCTATAGTTATTTCCCAAGAAGTCCTTGTTTACAAGCAAAATGTCTTTCTGCATTCCTTTTGAATTTTGGGCTTAAAAGGTATACAAACTGGTGATTGAATTAAAAGGATCTGTGAAAACCAAATTATTATACAGGTGCTGCTCTTCGCGTGTCGGTTAAATGTGCTCTACTACAAAGAGTGGAGATTTGCATTTCAATCTTGACATAAGATTTTAAAAAGAAGATGTTTATGCACTTTCATCTACCTCACCTATTAGGTGAGTTTTAGTTGCAACAGTACAGGACTTTAGTGTTTGAGAGGTTAGATATTTGATAGGTGTCTAAGTTTTCTTCATTCAGCCCATTGTGCTATTATTAATTCAGAGTTCTTCATAATTTATTTATTTATTTATTTTTAAAAGAGGGAATACTTGATATGAATACACACAATAATGTGTTCAAATCAACTTTGTTTTTACCTTGAAATGACAATTTCTTAATTTGTAAAGGTCATGTGTTTAATTCTAGTGTGCACTCCAAAATAAACCTAGCTATCTTAAAATGTGTGCATACCAAATATAAAGTTTATTATTTGTGTTATGCATAAAAATTTGTACCAGATTACTTGAAAAAGCACAAACTTGATGGATTGAATTCTTCAAAGGAGGTGAAAAATGAGGCAGCATATTTTCCTATTGAATAATAAACTGAAAATGGTGACTTTGACTCACCATTGTCAAGCTGCCAGTGTGTGGTTCAGTCTCAAATCTCAAGTTCAAGACCAGCATGCCTTGGGTGTGCGTAGTAAGACACAGTGCATGTCTGACTAGTGCTCCCAAGGGAACGGACTATGACAAAGTGTCCTGTCACACTTTGAAAAAGCGATTTCCTCCTCCTTCCAAATATTGTCGTAGTGACGAGGGGCTGGGGAACGTGGTTGTTGCAGTTCCTTATGTCCGGCAGCAGAAGGATTTTCTTGGAGGCATCCCAAACACTGACTCACAGCTTGGAGTAGAGATGACCAAGCTTCTTTATCCCTCTTGGACCCCCCTGACCCAGCTCAGCTGCTGGAACACTAGACCATTCTTGGAAAGTGAAATTGAATTGGTTTTAGGAGAACACAATGACTGCTTCAGTGAAGGAACACTCATACAAGTATTACCCCTTAAAGCAATCCACAGCTGCTTCTGCTCTGTACTTTGTGAAAATATTAACCAAGCTATTTATTTCCTTTTTTTTAAAAAAAAAATCAGATGTGACCCATCTGTTTGTGCTTTTATAGAACAATACTTCAGCCTTTGGTTTTTAAAGTTGGCGAGGCCTGTCATCTGGGGCTCATCTTTGACACTTATTAGCAGGTTATGGGAGCAAATTGCTGCAGCGGGTGTCATTCTGGGTTTGGGAAACAAAGCCAACTGTTGGGCGATAGATCTTCTCTCCGTTTCCCTCTGTGAAAATGATGGCCCGGCAGTCTTTCTCGATAAGGGTGTCACATAACAGGCTGTAGTGTGTTGGATCTTTTTCTTTTTTCTGTGAAGCAGATTATGAGCAAGTGTTAATCTGTGTGGCCAGATGCTGCAGAGGTGATGATTTAAGCAGATGTGCATAAAAGGATCACCTGCTTTTTTTTTTTTTTTTGGTGAGGGTACAATACAAGCACCAAAAACAAGCTATGCTATGCTGTTGTCGGGGTACAACGACAATCTTTTACACTTCAATGGCTACTTTGAAT
>VURO01001699.1:0-12282 GCA_015108175.1 Pelvicachromis taeniatus
GGCACGGTGGTTAGCACTGTTGCCTCACAGCAAGAAGGTCCTGAGTTCAATTCCACCATCAGGCCGGGGTCTTTCTGTGTGGAGTTTGCATGTTCTCCCCGTGTTTGCGTGGGTTCTCCCCGGGTACTCCGGCTTCCTCCCACAGTCCAAAGACATGCAGTTTGTGGGGATCGGTGAATTGGAAACACTAAACTGCCCATAAGTGTGAATGTGGGAGTGACTGTGAGTACAAATGGTTGTTTCTGTCTATGCGACAGACTGGCGACCTGTCCAGGGTGTACCCCGCCTCTCGCCCCAAGACAGCTGGGATAGGCTCCAGCACCCCCCCCCACCCCCCCCCCCCCCATTAATGATACAGGTGTATCATTAATGGAGGGGACAATTGTGATTTGGTGTGGTGTTGACCCTAAAGTAGATGGCACAGACAAAAACAGTGTCATGGCACTGAGGCAACAGGAAGAAATGCAAGGTAACTGGTTGATGATATATTTATTTACAATCATCAACAATATAATCCTCGGGGACCCAGGTTTCATTTATGTCCCTTTGAAATGAAAGACCTAATGATCACTTGCAAAAGAGAGCACGGGGCATGCGAGAGAGTAATTAGTGACCAGTGAAGCTTTGAGGAGATGAAGTAATGTATTTAAAGGCAAGAATAATCATCAGTAAGGAAGCCTGTCCTTCTATTAGATGTAGTTTATGATATGGTAATTCGATATGCATCGAATGAGGGTTCATGCGTACAGTATCACATTAAATGTCAAAAACAGCTTCATTAATTTTTGTCTCACTATCAGTGGCATACCACCTTCACTGCTGACTCAGACCTGTGAAGTTTCCACCTTTTCATGGATGACTTTCAAAAAGAACAAGGAAGAACTGATGGTATTTATTTCAGTCCGCAGGGAATAATCCTAGCTTTAAGATATCTGAAAGAGACGAGGGATCATAAGACCATCTCCTATGTAACAGGAGTGTGTGTCACATTGTTCCTTTAGGTCTTGTATTAAAGTAGGATATGGCAGAGCTAATTAGCGATTTTCCTCAGCTCAACTCCAGCTCCTTATGTTATCTATTTGGTTGCTGTTGTGAATGCCATAGTATTCCTTTCAGTTATGTAAGTGACAGAATTATGCAATCTCTATAAGTATGTTTCAGAAAAAATAATCTGCAACAAAAAGGAAAATATTCTTATGGAAATGCTATGCCCACAGTATAACAAATACAAAATCCCCACCGTTTTGACATGCATCAGGTCAGTAATACCCAAACAAAAGCTGAGCGTGCAACAGAAGAGAGAAGAGAGGGAGTGTGTTTACTGTAGAAACAATGATATTTGTTTTTAAAAGTGTACCCTTCTTGACACTTTTACAAGACCAAAGAAACTGCTACAAATCAATCAGTAAAGCTATGTGTGCAATGCATTTGACTCGTAATATCACCTCCTGTTTGAAAGCATCATTAACTTTGCTATATGCATTAATTTAATTCAAAATATGCCACACAAGGGGCCATGAATAATTCCAAGGAACCAAAGGAAGAGAGAAACAAAAAAGATGCAGCCATCAGTCATATCACGCAGCTGCAGTGTAAGTACCTTTTTTTCTCCTTGTGTTTTAAAATGGTGTATATTTCCTTTCATTCGTCAACACATTACAGTAATGTGCAAACCAGGTACAGTGTAAACAGCTTAGAAGTCAGCATGTGCTGTTGATAATATCAAGTGTAACACGTGAACAAGAGATCATTGCAATTCTTTTTTTTTTTTTACTGATCTGTAATATGAAACAGCTTTTACTGCTGTTGCATGTAAATCCATGACCTAGGAAAGGATGAAATACGTATAATATCATAAAAATATCAATTTATGCTTTTTTTTCATTTCAGTTTAATTTTGGGCATTTCAAGTAAGAAGATTTTAAATGTTTTATTTTTTACTGCCTGCTAAGAAAGACAGATTGTGTTACTGGAAGAGTGATGTGTGTGTCTGTGTGTATGCATGTATGTGTGTGTCCATGTGTGCATTATATTTGTGTTAAATGGGACCTAGGCCACAGCAGAGTGGAGGACTGAAGTCCCTGTGTATTCTAGCTCAGAGATCACAGAACTTATGAAAGACTGCTCTTTGATCATTTCCATTTCTAAAATAATTTGCTTTGAATATTTCAAGTCACTTGTGCTTTTATTTATGGAGCCTGTAGACAATCAAGGAGTTGAAAATAATTAGGCTCACGCGCACATGAGTGTGGACACGTATTCCCTTTCAATCAGTTAAAACCAGCTCTGTTAATTAAACTTCTAAGCTGTGACTCTGCCCAAATAATTTTCTTGTAAGCTACTGCATTCCTCAGATCTGTTGTCAGTAGTGCATATTTTCTTTTGGTTGTTCCTTTCTATTTTTTTTCTCTCACAGAAATCCCACTGACCCATATAGTTGATCTCATTCTTGAAGCATATAATATAGATTCCAAGTTAAGAGAATAGGGGCTCTATTATTAGTCCAATTTGAGGTGCGCAGCCTCCATCTAGGTACTGCTGTGTCTTTCTGAATTCCCTGAGTGAAGGCATTACCATCTCATTTGGGTGAGGGTGAGATTACCTCATGCAACCGAGCTGTTTTATCACAGAATATCTAGGGGAGCTGAGCTGTAGCTGCTGACTGTTTATTCAGGCAGCTGAAGGAAGAGACATTCCAGACACATTTCACGAATATCACACATGACAACTTGTGATGCCACCTTACTGATGTTTCCCATGAAAGGTCTCTCACTAACAACAACATCCTATTGATCTTCAGCACCATTTTAACAACCTCCTCTCACCCTCTCACACATACACACCTGAGTGGGTATGGATTGAAAATGTTAGCGGTTAGCAGCTAACTTTGCCAACACATCCTTTGGTATGTTTGTCAATTAAGCCTAGTCATTGTAGGAGTGGCCCAAGAGCAGTCCTGGGCAGGGAGAGAGTGATGAAAATCAAAGGTGTAAATAACGGTTCATTCTGTGGTCCTGAATTAATATGCAGCACTTACATTTTTGTCCTTATTAAAAGGATGAGAAATCAAAACAAGAAATAAACTTCTTGGATTAAAATTCTGCTTTTAATTGGATAGATGAAAGGAGCAATTAGTTGCAGTTCTTTTTTTCCAAGTCAGCTCATCTAAATTTATGTAAAAAAAAAAGAAGAAGGAAATAGTAATAATGCATTCATCCACTTCTTTCTTATATATTTTACATTTTCATACAATGCCTTTGCAATTCATTCAACAGTTCGGCTATCAAATATCTGTAATTTCAATGTCATGTTAATATTTTAAATGTTTGAGGTCATAGTTCAAAATTTTTTACCGGACTATATTCTCTTACAAAGCAAATGTTATAACAGTTTTTACTGAGTCGCTTTAACTTTTAGTTATACTTCATGAACTGGTAATTGTACTTTTTTTTTCTCCCCTCATTTTACATGAGGAGGAGGAGTTTAAGTTACTAGCAAATTCACTACACTATGCCACTCACAATTTATTTCATATTTTTGATTGGGACGGCTAAATAGAGGGATGTAAAGAATCAGAATCGGAACTGTAGATGTATTTATTGTCATGGTAAGAACGTACAGTGAAGGTAATGCTGCTCTTTGGTGCCGGCATAAAATAAAATAAAAAAACAAATTGCAACACAACGTGGAATAAATAAAAATGTAAAAATTGTTAACGCTGTAACTTCATGGTCAACATGGAAGCTCTACTGTTGCATTATAGTGAGTGTTTTTTTTCAAATGTTCAATCTATCTTTTGAAATGTGATGAGCAAAATACACTTTTCAGTGCAATGCAGTACAGCTCAAATGCACATAAGGCTACAGCCTGCTAAGCTGCCATTAATACTTATGCCGTCAAAAAAACACAAAAAAACATTAGCATCAAAACACTGAATTATATCCTCGCTGCCAGTAGATGTAAATTCAAGGCCATTCTATTAGACTACAATATAGTTAGGTAGTTAATAGTATAGCATTTTACCCCATTGTAAACAATAAACTCTTAAATAAGAAGGCCAATTTATTGTTTGAGTTTATTTTGCTTCTCTGAAATATTACAAAAAAACCTCAGACTACAGGTTGATGAGAAGTTCTAATTTCTTGAAGATCATAGGAGAGATAAACGCCCACCACTTTTTACTTCCTCTCTGTTTATTTCTTCTTTGCTGGTTCTACATTTGTAGGCATGAGATGCTCTTTTTGTAGATATACAATTTCAACAGAGTGATGCTGGTGCTGTTGTAAAGTTAAAGGATATGTTTCCTGTTGTGGAAAATGGGTGAGATGACTGGTAGTGTCGTTCTGTTATTGCACCGACCTTACTCATCAATCAGAAATCAAAGCTTTGACAGTTGCCAACATTAAAGGGCTGCTTCTGGCACGCCTTGTGCCAAGAGGCTTCTTTATGCTGAGCATATTAATATACTGTAGGTCATGAGCAGGCTCATCTGCTGATCATGTACGAGAAGATGGATACTCTCGAGCCACACCAGGCACAGATCCAGTCAATATTCTTGCTGGAATATAAACTCTACTTTGCTATAGTGCACTAGCTGGCTACTGAAATGACTGAAGTATTATGACACAGTTTTTTAATCAACCAGGAATATAAAGTAGAACTCATGAAAAGTAAAATGCAAACTTGAGTTTAACTAAAAGATCCATCGCTGCAAAAAATAACATTTGTTTTGATGTGACAACAGTGATTCAAGAGTACAAGCTGTTCTTATTGTTAGTATATTAGTTTACTAATCAACTATTATGTTAGTTGCATTTTGTGTACAGGCCATAAGCTCCTATTGTTATTACAGGCTACTTTTGGGAAAATCCAACAAAAATAACTAAAATGTAAACACTTCCAGTTTCAGATCTTGTCAAAAAATTACCTTTCATTCCCTGCGTCCACATTTAGGAATTGTCACTGTTTCTTCTCCACCCTGTTTGGGATTTTGACTTGGGCAAGCTGTCTGTTTATCTGCAGATGCAACAGAAGCTTGAACTGACTCTTTTTAGCATTAAAATCTATCTTTTAACTCTCAAGAAAGTCAGAGTTAACAGCGAAGCTAACAGTTGTAACTCTTCTATTTGCTGCTTCAGTCACACATTTATAATCATTAAGGCAAATGTATTTTGTGTCCAACTTTGCTTAATTATCACCTGTAATTTATTCTTGCTGACTCTCAAGTAACTGCTCATTTTTAATTTTAGTCCAGTTTGGAGTAAGCTGAGACATTAGATGTAAAAACATTTATCTCTTAGATTTTATCAGATAATTTGGCTAATGTTTTGAAATTTAAAGTGTGCATATTAATAGAACTTATATTGGCACATTATTACTTCTAGAATAAGCCTGTATGTCTCTAGGCAAACAGAAAAAGCAAAGCCCATTCATCCTTTTGAAACCGCGTGCACAACTTCTACCGCTGACTGCTGCTTCACAAAATCACCAGCGACGAGTGCTGTTTTGCAAGGGGCGGTGTCTCTGAAAATTGAGATGGATGGTTTACAAAAAAATATGTGAAACATAACATGCATGTTTCATGATGTCAGTGACAAGACATTCTGAGTTGGCACCATGTCTCCTGCAATGCAGTTTATGCCTTTACTAGAGTATCTTAATTCCTGTGCAGAGACTGTGATTTAGTCTTTTTTTGTGTGTACCGGGACATGTTTATGGGCTAATAGGGCTTTGTTAGTAGTACTCTATTTATTTAATACAATTGTAGTGTGAACAGAAGGAATAATAAACAGGCTGACTAAACATACGATTCTTCTTTTGGGCTGAGAAAACCCTGTGTAAGGACACAAAAGGGGGACGTTTCCACAGCGGAAAGTAAATTCTTTTGAAGTGGAACTAATCATCTGAGGGATGGTTTTCGTTGTCCTAACAACGCAGCTGAATTGGAATGAGCCTTCTTTTTTGTGGAAGATATGTTTTCTTTTTTTCATTCAGAACTGATGATGATAGCAGTTTCACGCCCTGTCCACCCACATTGTCCATCCAAACTTCTTTGCAGATAAGTCTTTACTTGGAGACGCCGAACACACGGCGGGTGACTCTTGGACTGTGACGTCAGCCTCACTCCTGTGTCTCCCGGTCTTTCTCTTCTTTAAATACCATTAGAATGAAAGGGGAATCTCACAGCAAATCCTTGCCAATAACAATTCATCTATAGTATGAATGGATCAAGACTCAAAACCACCCCAAATCATAATGTATTTTCTTATTTATTATTATATGGATAATATTATGTAATTTTCTTTAGGTAAAGATTGTTTGAGTCAGGGTTTTTTTCAAATTAAACATTTATATTTTATAGCAATTTAAAAATAAGTTAAGTCAAGAAAGTTACATTTCTCTCTTATTTTTTTCTTGTTTTGTGGTGTTGAAGGCTCTTTTCAAGATTAGAAAAAATTGTTCAGGCATCTTGTTGAAGTTTTGTGTGTGAAAATCTTGAATGCTGTCATAAAAGCTACAATTAAAGGACTTTACTCAGAAGTTTCTTCTTTATTTACGTTTCTGTAATGACAACAAAGTCTAAAATAGTGGATCGCACGTGACATAATAGTCGAAATAAAGATTTTTATTATTTATTGTTGTTGTTTACTTCATGAATTAAATGTGGCTTAAGGTAAAAATAGAAACATTTCCTGTTTCACTATGATTAAAAGACAAGAAAAGCTGAGAAACTTAAATCATGAACCTTGTCACATTTGCCTGCTTTGTTCTCTGAAAGTCAATCAAATGATACAGGTCTAATTAAATCAGTACAGAGCAAATTAAATGTCTCTTTACAAAGGCTTTGATAGATATTTAGGATAAACACTGTGAACTGTTATTCCTGTAATTGTCCATACTACTCATTCTGTTAGGTAGTAAAAGGTTGCATTAAAGTGAACATAAGCGACTGTTTGTACTAAAGTTTACACATGTCCTTTACAAACTAAGCAAGCAATTTTTGATTGGAAAGATGAGATCTGGCAATGATTCACTGTGACAAATCCTTTGTCTAAAGCTGGAGGGGTGTAGCTCTGTGTTTCAGCTGGTGTCCAGCGTCTCCTCATTTGCGTTCCAGGAATTGAAAAAGGTAACTTTGGCCTTCTGACCTCAGGCTGAGAACTGTAAATCTTTCTTCTTCACACAAGCTGTATTGCTTTGCCTCTCTTGAGCTGTAAACTATTGGCCTTTCTGCCAGTCCTATAGCCATCCAGCCGTTTTATTGTCTCAGTAGGGATAGTCAGCTCGGGCAGTAGACATCGACCAAAACAGAGGTGAACTGTTTGGGGAAGCATCTTGGTGCTGTGCTAACTTGTCAGTCAGGCCTGTCGAGTTTGAGGGGGAACAAAGCAAACGCAGACTTGTGGATTTTGGTACATAGTAGACAAAGAAATAAACAAGCGCTCCTTTTATGTTTGTTGCATTTAAAAAAAATAGTGATGAGATGAGAATTTGATGTGAAATCTGCACAATTAAAGATTTTCTCTGAGTTAAAACATCAAATATCTGTAAAATGTGAATGGGCCACAAATTAAGATTTAAAAGTCATCAGATGTCTTTGCCAGGCCCCAGAAGTTATGAGTCTTATTTTTAACATTTAGTCTTATTCAAACCTTCCCTACTGTGTTTTCATGTTGATTTCAAACCATCCCTACTGTGTTTTTTTCATGTTGATTGCATGCAAACTTTTGACAGTGATTTAAATCTACATTATTTAAAACTTTCCCCATGGATGATTTATTGATTGCAATGTTGCACGTTACAAAGGAGAACATCCAAAGAACAACTGGAGCTCGATTTAAATCACAGTATGTTGTAAAATTGTTAAAAATGTAATAAATCAAACTGCTTTTCATTACTCCAAAAAAGCAGCCTGTTGGCGGTAAAGCCATGAATGTAGCCACAGATTTGGCAAACAAATTAAACCCAGTGTGAGTGTGTGTTGATAACTGCAGTGAAGTATTTGTATTAGTGAGAAGCAGGTGGCAGCCAAATGAGCAAAGTTGTTCTCAGTCAAAAACTATTTCAAGCTCAGCACAGATTTGTACTGAGAAATCATAAATCTACATGATGTTCAGTTAATGCCAGCCAGTCACACACCAATTAATGCAAATTTAGGTGGCTTTTACAAGATTTGGCAGCAATGTGATGTCACACAGGGGTGGATCCCTGGTTGCAGTGACAAGAGAAGACAACTCTTTCTTCCATAGGAACACAGAAACAGCAGGATGAGTCGTGATTCTTTTTTATAAAGGGTGAAACAAATTTTCAGAAGATGAATCATTTTTGTCTCCTCACTGTTTGCCTGCTCTATGCTGCATATTCTCTGCTAAAGCTTCACCAGCACACACTAGTACCGACTGCAGCAGGTTAAGGCAGGACACAGTAGATAAGCACGTGACACACTTGAATGTAGGCCATTTTTAGTTCTTGTTGGGTAGAAGAGAAATTCAGCTCTTTAGAGGATACAAACTTAGAATCCTCAAGGAGCCTCATTTCTTCTCCTTCCAGCTTGAAATTGGCTCTTTTTAATGCAACTGAAAGCTCACTGTTTTACAGGCACGAATAAAGAAGCTAATGTCCTAGAAATTCAAATGTTGTTTGAGATGGCCGTGTCCAGGAATACATTTTCTTGTCAGAGTGATTGATCCGTTATATTATAGTATCTTCGTATCCTCCAACTGTCCATTGGCTTGCTGGTATTTTTGTCATTTTTACATGCCATGCGGTAACTGGTTGCCATTGTCATCACGGCAGACTGGGAGCCGGGGAGAGGACGCCAGTGCTGTGCCAGTTGGCGCAAATAGTGAAAACACAAGGCAGACACAGCACAATTCTAATTTTCATCGTTCCAGACACGAAGGTCACTGCTTTGGCGGCTGCAGTTTTTACATGTCTTGTTAGTCAGTGATCGAGTCCATGTACTTTGTATGTATGTGTACATTTAATTGATTTTTTTTCCTGCATACGTTATGAAAGTTTTGATTTCCTTCTCAATCAAAAAAAAAAAGAGGTCAGGTTATTCATGCACAGTTATGTAACACAGGCTGATTTAGGGCCACTCTAGTGATCAGCTACAATAGTCTATTAATAGGGCACAATAGTAAATAGATAATTGCAAATCTTGTAATATACATTTATTTTTCTGAATTATATAACACCATGTGTAAAGAAAGAAAGATTGTTTGTTCACAAGAGACTCATCATGATTGTTATTTAATGAGTTAGCTCTCATGCCCCAGTTCTGTTAAAGAAAAAACAAATCAAAGAAATGCAGCTTTCTTCTTTGCCACGCTGCACACACAACGCAGGAAAAATGTGTGTACCTTAGGTTATTGTAAGGCTTTATCAGTTTTCATGTAGCTCTTAAGCCTGTAGATATATTCTCCTGGTGGTGCTTTGCTTAGCACACAATAGTTCTGCAAATATCAGGGGCCAAGTCATTATCTTCTGCTCAGCAGGTCACATTATTGGAGTGTTGAACTAATGATATGTAATGAGCTCTCTGTGACACATGTCTAGCCACCCTTACTATCGTGGGGCCCATTAATAGATAACAGCATCATAATTAGCTTCGTTGGGAAGCCAAACTTAAGCTTATAAATATATCAAACAATAGTTAAGTTGTGTTACTGCAATGTATGCAGTTCTTATATTTTGTGTTCTTGCGCGTATGGTATTTTGATGAAAGTATTGTGTACATCGGTTCAGCTAAAAATGGCTAAAGTACTGTCAAAGCACTGATACTGTGTACTGTATAGTATACGCAATACTGGCAAGAGCGTTTTCAAAGTGTGGACATGTATAATTGTCTACAACTACTTTTCTTTTTTAAACAAACAATAATCTATGGCTAACAGAGCATTGAATCATTATTGTCAGTGTTTTCACTGTGCTCAGTAAATTGAAAGCCCAGGACACAAATACATGGCTGTCTTAAAAATTTATATTGGAAATGGTTTTGATGTTGTACCCCACTGCAAACACTTTCAGCCTTCTGCAGGTCTCCTAGCAACAGCAAACAAAGGCAGGACCCATCTCAAGTTTCCCGTGGAGCGGCCAGTCCGGCGTGCCTTTGATCTTGACTGGGAAAATAGCTGAGTGGGCACTACTCGCATTTGTCTTTCATTTACTCCAGCACCCCCACCCCCTCCCAAAATGTTCACTCAAACAGCCAAATCTTTATCTGTCCGCAGCAACCAATACCCCTCTTGGATAATCAACCATAGCAAGAGAAGTCATTGATGCACTGTTTAGTCAAAATTGGACGTTTTTGTTTTGGAGCACAGCTGCTGTAGCTATCATTTGTGGTTCCATTGCAAGAAAACAAAAGTGTAAACCCAGATGGTTTAATCCAAGATGGTTTAACCCTTGTTTCCATTGTGTCAAAAGTGTCAAAAAAGACTTACCTCAGAATTTATGAACCTATGCCCTTGTACTTTTGAACCAAGCTTTTTATCTTCCATTGCAAGACTATACAAGTGAAACCCAAGATTGCTTAAACCAAGATAGTTTAGCTGTTCTTGTGTAAAAAAAGACTCAACTCAGAATTTATTACTCCATGTCCTTGAACTTTGGGACAAGGAACACATAAAGCATCTAAAACATTTTGCAAACGTTTTCAACTTTACAAACTTGAAGCATTTGTTTTTCATTAAAGTCCCAATACCAACAGGATGCTAAGCGACCAACGGAGCTTATGTGGATTTTGCAAGTCTCTGGGCCGACACAGTGCAGGAGAGCGCTCCCATTTAAGTTCAACATTAAAAGTCTAGGCTGCACATGGGAAAAAAATATTTAGGAAGTTTAATAATGCTTTCGAAGTAAGTCTTTGGAATCAAAAAATAAATGCATAAACATGACCAAGTAAATGCAACACATCTTAAGGCTATTTAATGTTATCTTACTCTGCTCTGCTTTCATCCAAAACAGCTCAGACAGCTCGAGAGATTAAACAAATTGAAGTGTTACACACTGTTTTGGTGTAATTTACTGTAATTGATGTTTCTATCTAGTGCCGAGGCCTTCTAAAGCAATTGCTTGTGTTTGTAGGAAGGCATACAACCCAGTGGGGTGTATTGACTGAGGCTGTTGACTAATACTGCTATATTGGCATGTTTTAATGCTCTCCCATTGTTTGACTAACAGACTGCGCTGTAAAGTTAAAGCACACCTTGCACACTGCAAAAAAAAAGAAAAAAGATATCAGAGTATGTTTAATCTAACATGACATGGAAACAAAAAGAAGTCTTTTTTTCGTATGTTAATAGGTTAGCATAGTTTGTCTATCCTGATTCTAAAATTCTAGTTATAATATATGTTTAGGGTGAATCTTAGAGTCAAAATACTAAATTGTTTTTGTTATAAAAGTGCTGAAAGGGTTTTTGTTGAAAAAAAAAAAAGCCAAAACAATATTTGCTCACATACCCTTGGTGCTCCCATTGCCATATTTGCCATTTTTTGAGTGTTATCTTCAGCTATAGTTACACTAACATTGTCAGCCAAACCAAAAGGCTTCTGGGCTTACTGTTTGATATCGTTTTTCTTCCTCTGGAACAATTTCCACAACCAAACCTGTTTGAACATCCACACGTCTGCACACAATATGGATACAGATCATTTCTGCGACTGTGGTAACACTGTCTTTGTATGTACAGACATTATTTCAGTATTTAAACACAGTTTTAAAATGAAAGCATATTACTGTGAATATAGCCTTCCGGTGCTTAGAAAATTATTTCCTTTTAACCAGTAAACCCCTCTTTTCTCGATTATGTGATTGCTGCTTATCAGAATCAGAATCACAATACTTAAATAATCCCTATGAAATTTATGTATGCTATCCTTGAAATGCAATAATCTTGTGCAAGAATAATGTGTCGAGATCTCCAGTAACACCACTGGACATATGTGGTTGCATATGTGGTCCATAAATGTACCACAAACTATGACACCCAACAACAAGCAAGTGATAAAAATTGGGACTTGATGAAGAACACAACATAGAGCTCACAAGTACAGCTATAAAACTATAAGAAGAGCATTCCTTGTTCTTATACATTATCTTATTGTTCCAGGACCATAACCACATAATATATTTCCCCATGACTGCTGTGTTTTGTAAAGAACCCCATGTTTACTGACATATTAGCTAATGTTAGTGATATGCTTAGGAAAAAGTAAAAATGAATACATTTGCAAGTTAAATTCATACATTTAATAAACTTATAACAAGAAGTGCAG
>VURO01001700.1:0-14167 GCA_015108175.1 Pelvicachromis taeniatus
TATAAAAAAAACAAAACCCCCCCCCCCCCCCCCCCCCCCAAAAAAAACATAAATAATTAAGTCACTGGAACAATGGTCACCATTTAATAAAAATGATTTATGCATGCAGAGATGAAAATAAACAGTAATTTACAGGAAGAACATACCCGAGGGCTGCTCAGGGTGTGGCAGGACCTTGTCCTTCTCTGTGTTGATAACAGTGAGACTCCTCATCAAAGGGGGGATGAAGGGAGCAATTATGGAAGCATCTACCCGTGTGATAGGGATGTCTGTGGGGAAAGCTGCTTGCTCAATAGCCTCACTCTCCATGGTCAGCCAGAAGTCATCCACATGTACCTCATCTGATACTGAAAACTCAGGCCAGGTAAACTGCAGCAAGGTCACAAGAGGACACAACAAAAGAGCTCATAGTCAAACACGTATCCAAACAAAGCAGCCATTGCTAAAATTCAAATGATGTGGCATTAATTATAGTTTTATCACCAACTCTCACTTCTACATTCTTGAGCTCCAGGACATTGTTTGTGTGTCTCTGTGCAATTTCTATCTTTGGAGCAACGCCGCAAATGCCACAGATCATATCGTTGTAATCTCGTATGGTAAGACTCTCAAAAGCCCAGTAGCCGCTCAAGAAAAGCTCTTGAATTTGAGATGATTCGTCTGGATTAAGAGAATGGACTGGGGCACAAAAACAAAAGGAGAAAATATATTGTGAAAGCCATTAAAAAAATATAGTCCATTACAAAGTTGCAGAAGCAATGAATGCTGAGTGTAATACAGGATTTTACCAGGATGACTGGGGACGTGGTCTAATATAGTCTTGGCTGCCTGAGAGGGTGACTGGCCTAGTTTGATGCTCGCCCTGATCTTCAGAAACAGGTCAATGCTCACCAGCAGTCTGTTCCCAATGTTGAACAGACCTGTTAGAATAAAAAAAGATTCATCAACTCGATTCTAGAGAAATATGGCTACAGGCCAAACCACACCTTATAAAAAAGCTTCCTCAGTATGAGCTGTTTATATCCACTCAATGCTGTTGGCATGAATACACAAGGAAAATACTGTTTCTCCATGGTCAGCCAGAAGTCATAACATGTACCTCATCTGATACTTTGACCATAATGAGGCAGGAAGAAAAGCTTACCCGTTCTTATATTATTAAAGGTTACTGATACATTTGCGTTCACTGGAATCTTATATGCTATATAAAAGGCTTTTAACCAGTGAGTGAAATAATGACTGCAACTGGTAAATGCAACATTTTACTGCAGGAGCTGACCTGTCAGGGAAAAGCTATTCCAGGGCAGGTATTGATGGAGTTAACATTTGAACAAGCACCAATTTCTTTTTTTTTTTAAAAAGGAGCGACTGATGAGCAGCAAGGCTAAAAGTAGTGGATTGCTGTCTTTTCAAACATTTTAAGCAAACAGAAACACAGCACCCGTCTTAGTTTTACTGTTTTGGTCTCACAGATCCACAGTTACTCTTAATAACATTGCTGTTTTGGTTGCACTGGAATTTCCATCACAACTGAAGCCGTTGCCAACTTATCGGTCTTGTTTTCTGCCCAGTGGATCCCAGAAGCACAATGTACTAAAAACTGGATAAGTCAAATTGGGGGCATGATCCTATAAATTGTACAGGTGTGATTAGAAGTTTACATACAGCCATCAAGGGCATAAATGTCATAGTAGGTTGAGGTTTTAGTGATTTCTTTGAGCTGTTTTTCAGGGTGTGATGATTGTACAGCATACATCTTTAATTACTTTGAAAAACAACGATTGGTTCATACGATTTAATTTATTTAGAATTTTCTCTAATCCACATAGAGTCAAAAAAATATATATAGGCTCAAATATATACATAAACTCCTAATATTTGGTGAAATGTCCCTTAGCAAGTTGCACCTTGAGCAGACTCGTTCAGTTGACAAGTCTTCTTTTGGTAAAGTTCATTTAAATTGTTTGATTTCCTGGCATGAAAACACCTTTTAAACATAAGACTAGTTCATAAATTTTAAAAAAGGTTCAGACCGGGGCTTCAGAAAGACCATTCCTGAAGTCTAATGTCAGCTTGTTTTATCCTTTTCAAAACCAGTTTTGATGTTGTTTAGGGTCACCAGCGACAAGTTAATAGGCTTTGGTCTCATCAAGTTAAAAAACACTGTAGAACCTCAGCACCACTTATTAAAAGATTTAGGTCAGTCTGTGTATGTCTGTGTATTGGAGAAAATCTTAAATAAATTCAGACCCAATACTTGTTCTTTGAAAAAGAACAGCTCAAATAAATCATTAAAACACAAAATTACCATTCCAATAAGAACTGTATGTAAATTTCTAACCACTGCTATATATGTGCCAACTTGCGCCTACCAAGGGTTTCTGCAGACAAAACGTAGCAAGTCTCTTGAGGAATCGATATTTAATTCAAACAAATTCAATAATTATATGGGCAATATACCTTCAGTGTAAACACATATAAAATACTACCTCTAACAAGACAAAGTAGGAAGATGAGTCACAAATGAGGAAAATCTAGAGTGTCTTTGTTTTCTTTGAGTTAGAGGCTTCCTTAATTGGCTCTCCTTACCTGGATGAAGGTCGGTGAAGCTGTGCAGGGCCAGACACTGAACGTTGAGACAAACCTTGAGCTGGAGAGAGACGGTCTGCATCAGAGTTTCAGTGAGCAGCCAGCAGTTCTCCTGTCCTGCAACAGTGCTAAAATGTACCGATGCACATAATGTAAGATACCAGATATAATAATAATAATAACCTTGTTTAGCATTTTTCAAAACACAGAGTTACAAAGTGCTTCACAGTTTGAATAAAAGCCATGGAGTGACCAACAACCATGTTTAAACATGTGAAAACATCCACATAACAGAAGCATAAAACAGAAATCACCTCTATTTTTAAACCAGAGTGAGGGACAGTTAGGAGACCCTGTTTTGAGGATCGGAGAGGCTGGCTGCAGTGATAAGGTTTCAAAGGCTCTGCTCTATAAGCAGAGGCCAGAATTTTAAAGTGGATTCTGAAATTCACTGAAAGCCAGTGAAGAGATCAGAGAACAGGTGTAATATGTGACTGCCGACTAGTTTTTGTTAGCAGCCTTGCTGCTGTGTTCTGCTGTAATTGGTGGTGAGTTATGGAGGACTGAGAGACACACATGCAAAGTGAACTGCAATAATGAAGGTGGGAGAATATTAAGAATAACAAAACCTGATGCCAGTACTGAAAACACAACTAATCTTGTCATGCATCTTCTTACCTCTGATCACCTTTGAAGAGTGGGTAGTTACACAGGCCACAGTGAGTAGCTGCTGACTCGTAGTACTGAGGCCACCTAGACTGAAGTAGGGTCTCTGCTTCAGTGCTGTTTTCCTGCTGCTGGTCATCCACGTGAACAAAGACAACCTGGAAAGTGTTGAGCTCCTGGATGAGGGCTAATGTTTCCTGAAGCTCAGTCTCACTCTCAGGAATCTGCACAGAGCTGCGCAGCAGCTGCACTGTATTTTGACGCTGGATGTCTTTTTGGGCAGGACTAAGGGGATGGTATGGATACAGCAGAGTCTCAGACTGAAAAGGAGAAATTAAGAAATCAATGGAGACCAAAGGATACATATTGAAAAATACAAAAAAGCTGTTTTAAAGTAAAAGTAAAGCAATTAATACATTTGTGTTCAGAAGTTGTTAAAGGTTTCTGCAATGATTATAGTGAAGACAAGTAAACTACAGTTTTACAGCTGTAACAGAAAATAGAATAAAACTGCTCTCAGGGATCCTGGCTACTGCTTCATAAAATAATCAGAAAAAGATCAAGGAAACAGCTGGAAACTGATCTTATAGCACCTGCACTTTGGAGGAAAATTGGAGGAAGGAAGGTTTTGTGTACCTTTGTTGCCTTGGCATTCTTTTGGGTCAGCTCGCAGCCACATTTCGGGCACACTGCAGGTTTGTGCCTGTTCTTATAAATATAGTCGCAAGACGAATTCTTACACCGACCCCTGCCTCGTGCTGTAGACAGTCCCAAATCCTTAGAGAATAAAGAAGTAATAAATTATCCAAATATCAACAAACAAGCAACATACAGGGACAAAAGTACAGGTTTGTACACAATTACAGCAGAATAAACTGCAAGGAATGTACTCACAAAACTGGAAACTGATTGCTGTTTGAAAGGCACCACTGACAGGATATTCACTCTCCTGTCAGTCAGAGAAGACGTGGGCTGGCTTCTGTCTGCTGGGCCCAGAAGATCCTATGGAAATGAATGCAGATAGTTAGATAGAATTATTAAATCTGCTGTTTTGCAGTTCTTTGTGAGGTTTTTCTGTGTGTATAACCATATGTATGTGTTAACCTGGTTAGCTGTGGTTGTTGGGACTGCCTTGCCAAGCTGCTTTAAAGTGCTGGGTTTGAGACCTGAGAAACTCTCTGGTGGCACTGTGGTTAAAAAGACAACCATATGAACTGAGAGCTGAAACCTCAGAAAGTACAACCACATCTAAACACTTCATGATAAAATTGGTCTGCATGTGTCAGCAATAAGCACCGCAGAGCAAACATGTAATAAAAACCAAATAGAAGATACAAATGTGGAAATTGCACAGAATGAAGAATTATTAAAACATACAGTCAAATAAACATTACCGGTCGGTGAATTATGGTTGTGTGAATACTGACATTTCTCTTTGTCAGGTGGAACAGTTATGATCTGAATCACAGCACGACCTAAAACACAAACACATATGTTGACGTTATGAGAGCCTGAATAAACGCAGGCAACAAAACATTACTGCTGGGTTTGTTTCATTTCACCTGTGTTGTAGCAGGCAGGAAGGATGGGCCTCACAGGCCTCTTCTGCACAATGGTACTGCTCTTTTCCTGGCCTTGGATTGTGGCACTTTTAGGATTGTCTTTCACTTGTCTAATAATGAAAGAGTATGTCAAGTCAGATACAGCCTAGTGTCAAAACACAGAGGGCCCTAAGCAACTGTTTTAACAGCACAAAGAGGAAGTGAGTATAAATCCACATTTTCAGATTTAAAAAAATGGACTTTGTTCCACACATTTTTGGCAGTTCTTGTTATTAAGGGAGGTACGGTAAATGAACAGAGGAAAAACAAGATAAGTGTGCATTTTTAATAATAAACAAATGCACTAATTTACATACAGTGTTGCGAAAAAGCATTGAGGTACCTCTTAATTTCTTAACATTTTGCTTGGTAAATGGTAAATACAGGCAGGGATTTCCTATGACCACCTTTATGGTTCTTTACCAAGTTTTCTGTCATGTGTAGACACAAAAACACAAAACATTCCTCTAAAAATGGTCAGGTACAAGATTGGCCTTTAAAATGAGCTTTTTAACTATGTCCAAAGCAAAATGTTGTTAGTCCTTCATAAAGCCCAGAGAGTTAATGCTCAAAATGACTTTAAAATTTAAAGAAAGTATTGAAGCAAAATATAAGTGACAAATTTTTGCACTGTACTTTTTATACTTCATGCCTTATACAGCTAAAGCATAAAAGCTTCCATCTGTAAATAACCTCCACTTAAACCATGTAATCAACTTGATTCTTTAAAAGACTGAATACACTTAATATCTGATTTAATGGCCTTGTGGACACTCAAACAGAAACAATCTACAGTAATGACGCTCACCTTGTTTGAGCTGGTTGTTTGGTGCTGCTGCCCTCTTGTGGCACTCCAGCTAAAGCAACACGCTGTTTTCTAGTGCACCTCAGTAGTTGGCCTTCTGTGTTTCCTGCAGTAGTATTTATTTTGCTGAGAGCAGCAACCTCCTTCTGAGTTATTGGTTGTGTGGCTTGACAGCATTCATTAGCTTTGTTTTCAGCTGTTTGTTGCAATTGCTTGGAAGCAGCTTGTTTCCCATGTGACTTTTTTGCCTATTAAGAAAATTGCAGCCAAAGCTAACTGATTAGAACCACAAGAAAATGTTGAATATTTTTTCTCAGGTTTCAGAAACACTTACAGCAGGTATCCATTTACCACCCAAGTGGCTCCCGCACTCGGGGCATGTTGGTGGCTTGTGGCGCGTAACGTAGATAAATGAACAGCCAGGATTCAGACACCTCCCTCGACCTCTACGAGTGTATGTCTTCACAGACTGACGAGAAAAGGAAAATATGTAACTTCAGGTCTTTCAAGTCCTACAAAGTAAATTTATACTCTTCCAGATCCAAGATTTTTCTTTTCTTCTGATTAATATGTATAATATGTTTACCATTTTATATGAAGGTTTGGCACTTTGCTCTATGCTGGCTCCAACAGGGACCATTACCACCGGGCCCACAGAGCTCACAGCTGCCAAAGACTTGGGCTCCAGCAGGTTCTAGGGTAAGGCAAGAAGTAAGCAAAATACATATGCTGTTATTAAAATGAGGCCATTATATAAGTTAATGAATATCATTCTGCTACCTGGTGGAAGACGAAGGGCATTTAGGTTGTACCTGGGTGGGTATGATGGCCACCACCTGTGTGGTTTCCCCCTGTGTCTGCTGCACCATCGCTGCACTGTAAATACTACTGCCAGCTCTTGCCTCATTTCCTTTCAGTGTGACCCCATTTGCCGCACAGTCACCAGAGCCCTGTGAGACACTGCAGTCTCCAAAGGCTGTTGCTTTGGGTGAGACAGAAGAGGAGGAAGAGGCGGGTGGAATTCCTTTTAGGGCAGGAGACACCACCGCTGTTTCCCCTGTTATTTCATCAACAACAATGGGGTGTTCAGAGAGTTCCACCTCACCAGCACACCTGAGAGGTGTCAACCGGGCTTCCTGAGTAAGGGAGACTGAGGGCAAGCCGCTTTCAGATGGATTCTCCGTAGACTCAATGCTGAGCTCGGATTCATAGCTTCCTGGCTGGAGATTTGAGGAGCAGCCTTTGGACAATACAAAGTAACTGGTTCTGGGTAGGATTTTGCGGAAGCCTGGCAGATCTTTGGAGGGGCTAAGAGATGACTGAGGAAAAAGCACAATAAAAAATAAATTAATCTCACTGGAGGAAAGGCTTTTTAATCAGCTGTCTATCATTAGGAATGATTTTAAAAACAAGACTGGCTTGGGTTGACTTTGTGGAATAATGATTCATTTACTACTAGAGGCTCTACTAGCACAGTATTTATTATGATAAAAATACATATTACTGTCCAGTTACAGGTACTAACAGGTACTAACTGTGAGTCCCAAAGAGAATAGAAATCTGTAGATTCTAACTTTTCTGATTTTTCTTTTAAAAAAAAAAAACTTTGTTAATAAAGATTTGTCACTTGCATGATGCCAGCTGTGTTTGCCACAGACAAGTATCTTTGTGCACTGACTCCAAGTGAGAAACCACAGGAAGTGGAAATGTTTTTCACTTATAAGCACAAAAGTGTTTATGGAGATATTCTGAGGTAAGATGGATGAGAAAGCAGATTTTGTTCAATTTGAACTTGTTAACTCAGAAATGAGGGACAAACTGTTCTGATCTGAATGAGTTACCATGGTAACAAATTCTGACTCTTCACATCCGGCTAAACACGAAGGAGCTCTTACATGGTTTCTTTTGTTGATTCATAGTTAATATCAAAAGATATATTGGAATCCTAAAGTTTAGGTATTCAATTAATACAGTATTTACCTGGCGCATCAAAGTCCCAGGTAAATATTAGTTACTGCTGCCCTCTTGTGACACTCCAGCCAAATAATAAATATCAGTTGAGGACTGCCTTTAACAAGCTGCTATCCTTGTAAGAGAAAGCTGACGATCTGTGGACATGCTAGATTTATTCTCAGATCTTCACTGTTAACATCAGTTACTGTTTATAAATTATAAAACGTTAATGTTTGTCATGATGTGATTGGCTGCTTTGATGTGGCCCTCCTATTATATTTATAAAATCATATTAAATGATCATAGTAAGTCGTCACCTTGGACACAATTTGTATACTTCTAAGGATGACTGCATGTCCACATATAACAAAAGTGAAGTGATACCACTGTGTTTAATGAAGGCTGCAGATAGTTTTCAATGTCCTGTCACCATTACACTATGTAGGAATATTTACATCTTTAATGTAAATTTTTTTTTAAAAATGTCAATTTATTAAACTAAGTCTGATCAGCTCTTCTGTAAAAGCTCAAAAAACTCAGGAGGGTCAACTCAAACGTTCAGGGTTAGACCCAGAACAGGTCTCTGAACATGAATAACAGTATTTTTCTAATTTATTTGTAACTGACTGATATTTCCAGGTGGAAGAGTGCCAGTTTCGAATTCTAAGATAAGTGTTTAAGAAGGTTTAATCTACAGATTAATATATTTAAATAATGTGGGCTTCTCAACTAATCCGATACGCTGGTTTGTTTACATTAAAAAAGTTGAGGCTGCAGCTTACTGTATCTATGCCCTCCTTCTCCAACTTGGCTTTCTCCAGGTAGTAGCTTTTCTCAGCTACGCTGAGTCGTTTCCAGCTCTCACTGATACGCTTGTTGATCTCAGACTGTGGCATATTAGAGACTCCTAGTTGCATAATCTGATGAACATCAAAGTAGTATAGCAGATAGGCAGACCTAAGGCAGACAACAGATTCCAAGTCTACAATTAGAACATGACATTTTTTTAGATATTTGTAATGCCTTTGAAGCTCAGCCAGTGATGAAAGAAGGGTTGAAAACCATTTTATTCATGTTACCTAGGCTTCTTAGGTTTCTCTACACTGTCATCTTGAGGTTTGCTCTTCCTCTTTTTAAAGGATGTCACCTCTGTTTGGCTGTAGGCACTCTCCACCTCTTCTGTCACTTTAACAACCTCAAAAAGCTCCACTTTGTCCATGTTTCCAAAGATCTAGGACAAAAAAGACACACAGCAGGGGATCCATGTTAAAACTGTCAAAAGGTTGGAATTTATTGCAGGGGTGTTGTGTCAAAGCCCATCTCCACTTCACTTCAAAAAGGGAACCACCAAAAATAGAATCTAAATGGAATGAATGTATTTAGGCTTTATTTAACCAAGTAAAGGTCTTAGTGAGAATAAAGAGCTCTTATTCTGCATTTAACTGGCCAAGAGAGCAGCAAATATAGTTGTAAATAAAAACACAAACGATAAGAATAGACAAAAACACACATTAGACGAGTGAATACAATATGTTGTTCACATGCAGTAAATTATAAAGCACAAAATAGAAATAATTTGTAAATTTGTTTTTATGAAATTCCCTGTTTGGATAGCTCTGTCATTTCATGCATAATAACACAATGACATGCAAGTAAGACACCAATCAATAGCGGACACTATGTCAGGCGTGATTTTACAGAGAAGCACTGCAGCGCTTTTGAAAGAAAGTTTATTTCACCTCCTTTACTCGGGTGATCAGAGGCAAGCAGAGATGCTCATAAAGGCTATAACTAATTAAAAAAAAAAACAATACTAATGAAAAGTAGCGCAGTGTGATTAAAGGCTGTTATTTGAATATATCACTGCAAAAATGCCATGCACTGTCAACCACATTGCTCAGGGCGAGAGACACTAAACCAAACAAACATGTAAAAACCACCGCTCCTTCCTTGTTTTAAAGATAGGTTTAATGGCGTGTGTTAATACTGCCTGCACGGTCAGTCAGTTATCCAATGAAATGCCTTCTTATTGAAGTCTTACCTACGACGGCCCAAGGTACTACAAACTGCTCTGAACAACGTTTAGAAGTCGCCGAAAAGGTCCGGCATTGTGTTAATAGTGCTAAGTAATGCTACGTGTTGCCTGTTCTTTACATTAGATCAAGAATTTGACGATGCTAGTAAAGGTGTAAAGTAGCCTCGTTGCTAGTCGTCTCATGAAAAAAAGATGGCGGGTTGTTGCCATGGTCATTAACCAATCACATGCCAGAATGTATGCATTAAGCCAATCACGCAAGACGTTTTTGCCACGTGAAAGTGCTGTGTGCGTCCCACGGAGTAGTGCTTGTCGACACAGGCAGGCGCAGCTGTTTTCCGGTTAAATGCCTCTAGAGGGGCTACAGTAAAATAACAGAGTAGAAGCTGTGAGTGGAATGCGTGGAGCTACCCTGTAGTGTCGTAGAGGAATGTCGTTCTTCTTTTTCTTTCTGGCCATTTAAATATTAAATATTCCCCAAAAATCCCAAAGCCAAAGAAATGCATTTAAAAATTTTAAATTACGCGTTCCCTGACGACTTTAATAACTTTGTTCGACAGCGGATATGGTAGTGAACACTCCTAACCTTAGGGTACTTTCTCATACACCTACCAACAGCAGCAAATTTACATTTGTATTAATGAAGCATTGATTTCCAGGCCACACTAATCGAGCAACAATCGAGTAGTCAACAGCTGCAGGGCAGACTTTTGAGCCGAATGCTGATCAACGCACCGAGCAAAAATGGCGGATGACAAGGTTAGTGAGAGAGTCAGGCTTAAAATGTTTTATGTTTATGCTGTGCGCTTCATCGTATGTTAGCGATTTCTAGGAAAATGAAATATATTTGTAAACAGCATTTATTTTAGCAGGGTAGGGATCACTTTTACATGAAATTGCTCGGCTTTAGTTGTGCCGCTTGTAGCTGGGGTAACTTCGACAGAAGTGTGGAGCTTGGCGGAAGAAGCAGCGGTGCTCTTCGTAAGAACGCTCTAGACAAGTTTAGGCTGTCATCTGTCCTCGGGTAGATTAGTTTTGAACTACCATATCGTTTCTAATGCGAATTTGATGAACTGCTTTTATTACAGGATCATCTGAAACAATTAAGAGATCTAACGCAGCTCAAAAATCAGCTGGAGGAGATCCAGAGGCGAGTAGAGCACGAAGTATCCGCAGGAATTCCCCAGGTGAGTTTTTACAGGTGTCCCAGATAAGTGATCAGTACCTTGAAGCACGTTCTCCTTGTTCAATCTTACTGCAGGAATATACCGTCAGTGGCCACTTTATTAGGTATACGATGCTATTACCAAGTTGGATCCTTTCTGTCTCCATTCTTTATGGCACAGATTCAACAAGCTGCTGGAAACATTACTGATAGATTTCCCCCCCATCTTGACGTGTAAGCATCAGAGTTGGTGCAGATTTGTTGACCTGTCACACCACATTCCAAAGATGCTCTATTGCATTGAGATCTGCTGACAAATGAGTGGCTGTGAGCTCATTATCACTTTTAAGAAACCAGTTTGACATGATTTGAGCTTTGTGACATCAGGTTTGAGATACTTTGTCTACCTGTAGGTAGATTTGGTCTGCAATCATAAGTCATGCACATGTTCTGCTGAAAGCAGCCAATCAGACTACACATTCATACTCTTCTGCATATCTTTGTAGTAACAATGGCTCGTTTGAGTTGCTGTTGTTTTCCCATCAGCTCCAAGCTGTGTGGCCACTCTCCTCTGACATCAACAAGGCATTTTTACTGCAGCTCACTGTATATTCTGTTTTTTCAGACTATTCACTCTTTGTACACTTTAAATGGTTGTGCCGGAAAAACCCAGAGTAGATCAGTGGTTTCTAAAATACTCAGACAAAGCTTGCCTGACACCAACAATCATGTCACATTCAAAGTCACTTAAAATCACCTTTCTTCCTTACTCTGATGCTCTGTTTGAATTTCAGCAGCTTGTCTTCATCATGCCTATATGGCTAAATGCACTGTGTTTCTCCCTTGTGATTGGTTGATTGGATATTTATGTTCATGCGCAGTTGATGGGGTATACCTAATAAAGTGACCGGTGAGTGTATAGCATTTCCTTTAGCAGTTGTATTACGACTGATGAATAAAAAATGAACACTGGTCACTCATTCAGACTAAAGGAAGCTAAATTGTGATTTGAAAAAATGTAATCTATGCAGAATATATATTTACCCTTAATAAAATATCTTAGTTTGTGTATGTTGTTTTGCCTTGTAGGGTGGTTCAGTGTTGGGATCGCCATTTTTGAAAGGCTTTTTGGCTGGCTATGTGGTGGCCAGAATACGTTCATCTGCCTTCCTGGGAGTACTGCTGGGAACAGTCACTGGCATGTACGCAGCGCAGAACTATCAAGTGCCCAACATTGAAAGGACCTTTAAGGAGTACATGAACAACTTGAGGAAAGGACCAAAGTAATCTGGGATGACTGTTTGTCTGTCCAGTGACTTTAAAGAAATACTATTCTTGGAGCTCCCAGCTCGTGATGGATCAGGATTTTTGTGTAGACTGGATTACAGATGTAATCATTTAACTCAAATTTTACTGGGGACTGAATTCTTGCTTTTTTTCTTGCGTTTTTGTTGTGAGTGAAGTTACCTGCTGCTGTTCCACTTGTATCTGTCCAATGTTAACCCTGACCTTGGCCCTTTAGATTTCATGACCTGTCTTAGTTTTGTTCCAACTGTTTACACCTGTCAGATTTTGAACTAGTCGTATATATAAAAAAAAAAAACAGAAAATATTTCCTACATCTTTATTGTTCAGCTAAAACACTTTGCTACTTAGAGAAAGATCTATCTATTGTGCAATTACAGATAAATGACTGTAATTCATTGCTTGTTGTTTCAAAGTAACCTTAAGTGGGTGAGTTGATGCACTTTAGCAAGGATTGCGGTTCAGACTGTTGGAAAATAAGTATTTATTGTGTGTCATCAATTATGATTGTGATTGATAATGTGGGGTCCAGTCCCCCAGCAAGGATTAAGAGGCAGTTGGTGAAAAAGATTAAGTGGGGGCTTCTCCTGGGGCTTATGGTTCTCATCTATGGCTCTCATGCACCACTCATCACTCTTACTAAGGTAGACGGTCAAGTCCCTTTTAACCCTTCCTCGTGTGTTGTAATGATCGAGTTAGCTAAACTGCTCATCTCTCTGATGACTCTTGTTCTAACTGGTGGTACGTCAACCTCGCATGCTTTTCCACGCATTGCCTATGTGGCCCCCTACGCAGTCCCTGCTATACTTTACGCCCTCAACAACAACCTGGTTGTTCTGATGCAGGCCTACATGGACCCAAGTTCATTCCAGGTACTCTCGAATCTTAAAATTGCCTCCACTGCCCTGCTTTACGCGCTCTGTTTGGGCAAGAGGTTCCGGCCTGCTCAGTGGTTGGGCCTGGGGCTCCTCATGTTTGCAGGCGTGTTCCACAGTTACAGTAGCCTGGATCTAGAGGAACCTGGCAAGGCTGAAGCTGAGGAAGTTGAAAGGCTTTATATCACAGCCTGGGGGCTTTTCCTTGTGTTGGTGTACTGCTGTGTTTCAGGGCTGGCAGCAGTTTACACAGAGGGGATACTGAAGAGCCAGCAGCTTCCCCTAAGCCTACAGAACCTCTACCTCTATATGTTTGGTGTGGTAATCAATGGACTGTCCTCTTTCTCCTCTGCGGCAAGTGACAAAGGCTTTCTGGAGGGCTACTCATGGGTGGTTTGGATCATCATAGCAGGACAAGCAGCAAATGGACTCCTGATGTCTGTGGTTCTCAAGCATGGCAGTGGGATCACCAGACTGTTTGTCATTTCCTGTTCCATGCTGGTTAATGCTCTGTTGTCTTGGGCCAGCTTAGGTTTGCAGGTGACTCCTTCATTCCCAGTATCCGTTACTATTATTGGACTGGCAGCTTACTTTTACTACAGATAGTGCAGTGTTTAATAAAACAACCACCAGTGCAGTTTGACCCCACAAAAGCTCTCAGTGCAGCCTCCCTAAAATTTTGTTCTTTAGGGGTTTTTTTTTTTTAATGCCTTATCTTCCACCTGAAACTTGAAACTTTTTTTTTTTGTTGGATTCCAACACGTGTTTGTGACCATACTACTCATACGTGTTAAGTCATATTGCCTAATTTGACTTTACGATTGTGTTACACTGCAGTAAATTTAGATCACACAGTAAACAAACATTATATGGAGTGAATTATTTCTGATGACTGCTGCTATTTTCTTTTCTTTTTTTTATCACCTTTTCTGCCAAGAACAACCTCAGAATAAAGTGTTATACAGTGTTTTAATAACCAATAAACTGTCAAAAAACTAGTTTGAATTTGACATTTATTTCTCGTGATTTACAGTCCGCACACTGCTGCGTAAAGACGTTCGAGTCACACATTCAGTGTTGACGGGAGATCAGCCACGGGATCACCTTGCGCTGCTAGCATATCCTTCAGTTCTCCCACTGCTGTTTTTAAAAAAAAAAAAAAAAAAAACACGC
>VURO01001700.1:14187-59521 GCA_015108175.1 Pelvicachromis taeniatus
TTTCCCTTTAAAAAAAATTTTTTTTTTCCCCCCTTTTTTTTTTAAAAAAAAAAAAAAAAAAAACACGCTCAGTTATACACCCACACATCTAGAAGAGGTTATATAATTTCAAACTGACATTTACGGAGTTGCTTATTGTCCGCCTGCAGCTGCTGGTTCTGTGCAGACAAGTAGATGGCATCCTGCACCGCTTCCAGCAGCACACTTCTGTATCTGCCCTCGGAGCTCTTCCTCTGCTCTTCGCTTACTTGACGAAACACTCTGAACACCTAGATAGATAACAGCACGGGGTCAATTCAGAAGGGATATCATTTACAAAAGCTTTGTATAAGCATAATTATCAAGAAGATAAAGTAATTTTATATACAGTGTAGTCTTCTCTTTACAGTCGAAACTGGTATTTGCTTACTACGATCAATATCAAGCTGTGGTCTTGTGAGCTGCCTTTCACGCAAACTGTTAACTTCATAAACACTTCTGAGTCTGTGTGGCTTTGGGTCTGCAGACCTCGTCCTGTCAGTTTCCCCCAGTTTTGAGTGCCTTTTGATGGTGAAGGAGACTCACTGACACCTTGACCATCACAATTTCTCTGTAGGAAAGACCCACACTTTTAAATGCCATGATGGTCTGTTTCTCTTCCATTTGTTAATTGCCTTTTTCTTGCCATATCTATAGCAACACACCACTTTCTGCAGTACAACACGATTCAAATAATGCTCACAAAGGTGTTCGTACCGCACAACTTTTACAACCTCACCTTGCAGACAGAGGTGGTTGTAAGTAATAAAGAAGAGTTGGGACACCTGTAGGAATTGGAAGCAAAAACTTCCAAGACTTAATCAACATCTATCACTGCAGAACAGCTTCATGTTGTGTTAAGTAACCAATATCTTGTTCCCTGAAAAAGGCTTTTTGTATAATTCTGAAATCTACATTATTTTTCTGTTTTGGTAACTTTATAATTTTAACCTCATATTTCACTCCTTACCTTTGCACCACCATTCTTAATCATTTTAATGTAAGTCTGAAGTACCAAGAGCAGGAAAAGATGCAAAATATAAACCTTACATACAGGAATCCACCTTCATACAGCTGAATCAGCAAATATCATGGCCCGGGGGGATGTGTCAGCATTATCCATCATCAGAGCGTTACAGTCTATAGCAGTGCTTCCAAATATAAATGATGACGTACATAAATCTTAACGAATACAGGAATATTGTAATCAACCATACAAGAATACTTATTTTTAATAAAGTTATACAGTAAATTTAATTGCTGCTAATTTGATTAACTATCTATAAAACATTTACAGGCACGTTCATGCGCATGTTTACAATGATTTATATTCACTATGTGTTGTCATGCCCTGTGATGACCTGGCAGCCTGTCCTGAGTATATCCTCAGCGCTAGGGTGTAGATACTGTCTTTGGAGCTTAAAGGAAATCTTGTATTTTGATGAATTGATGACAGCTAAAAATGTACACATGTTATTGATGTTTGGTGTCGATTGGTCACAAATTATGATCATTCTTATGAAGATAGAAATGTAACTTTGGTCCTTTTCATTTCAGAGGCAGTTCAGGTAGACATGAATTTGCTCAAAGTAGCAAACTAATAAAATGTCATTCATTTGAATCATGGCTATTTCTCCCACCTGCAGGCTCTCCTCCCTGAGACAGTGCAGCTCTGCTCTGTGTCCGTCATATTGATCCTGCAGGTCTTTTTCAGCTTGCTGGGTCTCGGCATGCAGTGCCTCTATCTGCAGCACTAGGACCTGTCTCTCTCTGGTCAGTACCAGCAACTCCCTCTGAGGACCTGTCTAACACAGGAATGCACAAACCATAAAATTATGCAAGAAAATAACATAATTATGCAGTGAATTCCACTGCCTGCCATAAATCCAGCCTTGCATTAATTCAAACTGACTCAGCAACCTCAGCAAAGATAGATCACAAACAGAATAATGTTAGTGTATCTCATTAACTCACCGGTAGGTTTTCCTGTGCCAAGTCTCTCTCCATCTTCTCCACCTCCTGCTGAATTAATCTCCCATGATCCTCCTTAAGTTGCCTCCTCCGTTCCTCTGCTTTGTTGTATTCCAACTGAGACTAATCATTAAATTGGCAAAATAAATGCCGTTGTGAGGGCTTCCCACTCTTGTGCACATAAATAATTTTTAGATGTTGAAAAGATTATTGATTCAGCCTTGTTACTGCATTATCCAACCACATGCATGGTTTTGGAAAATGCCCAAACCCCTTTTGTTCTTGCACATTTTATCGTATAGTCGGGAAACTGAATCTGGACGTCAGGTTAAAACCTAAAAGTCCAAGAAATTCACTGTAGACTTGCATCGATCAGGGCGAGAGTGCAGAACATTTTCTAACGTTTCGACTGTTACCAGGAGCCAAAGTGAAGTGGAAGCTTAAAATTTCGATGAGTTGGTGTGAAGGTCAGCTTTACTCCAACATCAGGCCTATAGAGAGGTTAGATGGAAGCTGGTCGTGCATCAAAGACAAACACCTACTTGCTTGGAGCTCACCGAAAGGACTCGGTTCAGAAGTTAAAACAAAATAGTAACACTGCTAATCTCATCCCCAAGGCAACGCATTGCTATGCAGTTGTTTCACTGCAGCAGATGTGGGACTATATTCCCCATCTACATCAGAGGGTAATCAAGTAGTGAAGGGGCCTGAGTATTTTCTAAATAATCCCAAATAAATTAGAGTTTATAATGCCAGATGATGTTTTACTTGTTGACAGACAGGGGAATTCCCAGTAACAGCTCCACACTTGAGTGTCTCCTCTCTGAGAGCCTCCTTCAGCTGCTGGATTCTCGCTACTCTCTCCTGGACTTTTTCCACATTCCCTTTACCTTCTGGGAATATGAGAAACAAACAGAATGCACCGGCTGTGGTTGGCCATATGGAACTGTGACTTTTGAATCTGAGCATTTTACCTGTAATATGTTCTTCCATTTCCTGCCTCAGCTGGTCCTGTAGATATTTCATTGTGTCTGTACCCTGCCTGCTGTTGGGGTGATGATCTCCAGAAAACAGCAGATTGCTATTTGAGGTCTTGCAAGTCTGCCAAGTAATATAAAACATGGAGCTCATTTTATTGTGTAGAAGACACTTTGTGGTATAGTTTTTGCTACACTTGTGAATAAATGTAATAACTCTGATATAAACCTTTATTTTGACTTTTATCTTTTCTGATTCTTCCCATCTCTTCTCCCATGACTGATTTTTCACCATCTGTTGTGGAGATCACGGCACAGACTCAAATAAAGTCATTATTTGAAAAGCATTATTTTCCACGAGGCTGATTTTATGAATTACCTGCAGGTTTTGAGTGAGCTCGGCCAGCTCGCAGATGCTGTGAACTTCACTGTCCCCCTGTGACATTATCATGCTTCTTAGATCAGCGATGCTGTCACGAATCTTTTGCTCAGTTGCCTTTGGACTCCAGCAACCAGTGGTGGGCTTAGTGGCAAAACTTCTCACTTTCTGGGCCAGATTTAAAGCAGAAGGCGTCTCATTATCTAGAAGACCTGAAAGAAGGAAGGTCATTTTTGTTTTGTAAATTAAACACGCATATTTATTTCTTTGTATGTTGATGCAGTTGAGCTCAGTACCTTGAGGGTTAATGCAGTAGATGAGGACTGTCCTGCTATTTCCTTTTAAGGCATCATAAAGCAAATGAGGCAGGAGGCTCCCACTGATGTTAGCAGCAGGATTTGAAATTTGGTCCAGAACCTTCAGCAGTGGGTTCACTCTGAAAATATATATGTCACCAATGTCCAGTACAAAGTGGACATGCAGTTATTTTTTGCCGCTTATCTGGCTTCAGTTTTGCAGACTTCCCTCTCCCCATTCAGTTCCTCTACCTCCCTTCTGGGGAACACCAAGGCATTCCCAAGCCAGCCGAGCCAAATAATGGGTCTCAATCGGGGTCTTTTCCTGGTAGGACATGCCTGAAACACCTCATCCAGCAGGCATCCTAGTCCGAAACCTGAACAATTAGCAGCTCTACTCTGAACCACAACCAATACAGCGGCTCTTAGCTATCAGGACATAATATAATACAATAATAGCATATAAAATTATATCAGGATATAATGTGGGTATAAAATCATTACATAAAGATAACTGGCCTTACCAGGTCTTTGAAAATTAGGTAAATACAACTTGAGCTGAATTACAAGATGTGACAAATTACACCTTACTATTATTTGTTTATAAAAAAAATAAGGCAAAATGCAAAAGAAGTATTTGAAAAACTAAGTACACCATCCATCCATCCATCCATTTTCTTCAGGTTGCAGAGGAGAAGCCTAAGCATAGAATCCCACACCTCCCTCTCCCCAGCCTCCAGCTCATCTGAAAGAACACTGAGCCAGCAAAGCAACATCATCTCCCTGGCTTGTCCTGGGTCTGCCCCAGGGCCTTCTCTTGGTAGGACATGCCTGAAACATCTCACCTGGGAGGCATCCAGGAGGCCTCTTAGTCAGGTACCTGAACCACTTCAGCCGGCTCTCTTTGATGTGGAGGAGTAGCGGCTCTACTCTGAGCCCCTCCCAAACGACTGAACTCTGCACCTTACCTCTAAGGGAGAGAGCAGCCATGCTAAAAGCCAATTTCAAATGACCTGCTGAGACTGAAAAGGCAGTTTGTGTTGTGTTCATGCTCTAGCACACCGAAATAACAAACTATGCTGTAAAATGTAGGATTAATCATTTTTAGTTTGAATAAAGCTCCTACTAATAAAGAGAACTGATATCAAAAACATTACATTTCAGAGGCAAATGCTGTCCTCCTTGTTGATCTGACCTAATTAACAGGATCATATAACTGCAGACATTTTGACTCATCGCAGCCAGAAAAGTACAGGTATTACTAATGAGGTGAAGGCTGTAAGATACTTCAGGCAATCACTCTAGTGTACTGCGGCACTCGCATTGGCATACTCCCCTCACATACCCAACACCCTTTTAATCATGCTGGTATAAGCTGTCAGTTCCCTGCTCATTCTTTCACTGCCTGCCTGTGAACACTGTTTTCCCCAAAAGTTATGCTGCTACTTCCTTCCATTGTTACTGAACATATTTCAAAAGGTCATCCCATCCCCAGCATCTACCTGTAGGCTCTGAGTCAGATTCACTCCCTGCTGGGTTGGATATGTTTCCTTGTAGAGATGAAGATCTGAAGCTGGTTTGCTGAGTGAAATAACATTAATGTCATATAGCTTTTTGCTAGCAATGATGATGGATAGGTAGACAGATGAGGTCAGACAGGAGTGTCTGTGGACTATGATGTTTGTAGACAACACTGTGATCTTTAGTGAGAGTAGAGAGCATGCTGGAAGAGGTAGGGGTGGGGGTAACACGCTGAGAAGCCAGAAGAAGCAAGACAGAATATGTGTGTGAATGAGAGGGACACTGGTGGACAGGTGAAGCTAAAGCAGATGAGTTAAAAAAAAAATCATCCAAAGAGATGAAGAAGAGACAAGTGGAGTGAGTGGAGATGAGGGTCAGGGGTGGTAAAGAAGTGAAAGGGAAGGTTTACAAGATGGTAATGAGACCTGCTGTGATGTATGGTTTGGAGGTGCTCGCACTGACATAAAAAAGACAGGAAGCAGAGGTGGAGAGTCTCAGATTTTCAATAGAAGTGACCAGAACGGACAGGATTAGAAATGAGAACATCAGAGGGACGGCTCAGGTTCAGTGGTTTGGAGACAAAGTTAATGAGGCAAGGCTGAGAGGGTTTCAATATGTGCAGAGGAGGGATTCTGCATAAATTGGACGAAGGATGTTGAATGGAGCTCCCAGGTAGGAGGAAAAGAGGAAGACCTTAGATAAGATTACAATCCAAGGGATAGCGTGAGACGGGGGGCAGGTGATACACTGTGGCTAGCCTAAAGTGAGCAGCTGAAAGAATAAACTGGTCCATAGGACAGATATAGAATCACTTTCAACTGGTGTATATTTGCCTCCAACATCACTCTTTAGCTTGTTACAAAAACTTCTACTCAGAAAGTCACTCGAGGTAGATTCCTCAACTACAAGAATCCATCAAGAAAGTTGTTCCTATTAAAAAACAAAGGGGTTATATTCAGGAATACCAATATATACTGATCTCCTATAAGCTATGCCTACAGCTAGATGTAAAAATAAATAAAAAAATATACTACCAAACCTTCCTCCAGATGAAATAATGTGACTCCTGGATGACCACAATCAGAACAATGCTTTATCAGTTTGTGGTAGATCATGTCAAGTCCCACTTGCCCATGTAATAGATATCTCACTGGCTATGTCACTGACCCTCTGAGGTCAGTCCTACTGGCTCCTCCTGCCAGGTTGAACAGCTGAAATCTGCTGCGGCAGACATCTGACTCCACCTCCTCTGGATGGAGTTTCCACTCAACAGACACCACGAACAGGGAGCTACATCTGAAAGAAGCACACCATAAACATTTGACAACTTCATATAGAAATTTATGAAAAAGGGGCAAGCTGACTGACACAGCAGAACAACTCAATTATAAATGCCAGAAGTGAATCTTTTATCGCTTGGATTTACTGTAATTAACCGATTAAATAAATGCGTCCAAAGTCATTTTCTAAATAAATTAGAGTTAATAAAAGTTGTGCTTTTGACCTACCGGCTGGAAATGGAGCCTGCATTCGTCTTCAGTGTTTCCCTGCATGTTTCGTACAGATTATAAGCCTCTTCAGCTGAATGCACACACACCTCACATAATCCTCCTATGAGACTGAGAGAGAAAAGAAGGCACGAGCATAAATAATACAGCTTCAATGTATATATGTTTTATGTGAGGTCTTTGTTTATCATTGAGATGCATAATTGTGACACACCTCCCAAGCACTGGATGTGTTACAGGTTGTAGAGTCTGTCTGTTGAGGCTCAGGAGATCCACTGCACTGCCGTCTGGATAAAACTGACATTGAAAAACATTAGCTGTCATCATGTGTTTTATCGCATCTATTATCCTTTGGGGCTCTGCTACTGAATACAAGGACAAACCTGAAGAGATGACACAGAGATGAATAACTCGTCTTTCACTCTTGACTCCATACAGCTGAACAGGTTAGCCACGACCTACAAGCGAATCAGGGGTGTGATTGAAAATATAAACACATGAAATCTGTAAGAAATAAATGCAGTATTGTTTAGAGCTCAACCTGTCTGACGACACTGCTGTCAATAAGAGCTCTCGTCGTCTCTGTGGAGGCTCCACATATCAGCAGTGCTGCGTTACACCCACTGGATATGCACCCGGTGAGAGGCTGCAGGAGCTCAGGGTGAAAACTCTGCAGATTTACACTCAAGTCTTTCAGTTTCCAGCCATCAAAATATCAAGTAGTGAAAATGTGTGCAGTGAAGCAGAAAAAGGTTAAAATAAGAGGTCAGGAGCTGTTTTGTACCTTTAAGCTGTCAACAGTCACAACTTGGTCGAAAGAGAAGGCATTGGCAGCCTGTTTGAAAGAATGTAAGCAATCTTCCTGAGAGCAAATTAAGAAATATTTTCTGAAGCATGTAAGTCAAAAGACTTACCTCATTAGTTGATGATTTGTAGTAAACAAGACATCCTTCTTCATCAATAACAACAGATTCTTTACTCTCTGTGCATTCAAAATCAAGTTAAAGTCATTCTCCTGTGACAGTATAGCAAATATAGCAGTATTTGCCCCAGCTTTACCTGGTTTGGTTGTAAGTACTATTCCCACTCTTACTGCGTCAGCTCCCTAAAACATTAAAGATCAATGACAGAGATTTTTAAAGAGACTCCAACAGGAGCTCTTTTAAATTCTGCATGTTTCTGATGTAAATATACCCCTGCTTTAAATATATGCTATTTATATACTGTGTAGAATATAAATACTCACAGGTGCATCCATGTTAACAGTGGCCATCCTGCGTCTCACAGCCACTGGCCCACCTGGATTTCATTTCAGACGGATGAATTATTAATGATCCAGAAGCTGCTTTCACTGGTGAAAGTGAGCAGGTTTCTGTTACTAGGATGGACAGAAATGGGCTTATTGATGAGCAGTACTATCTTTTTAAGCAGAAAAATCAAAATATGATTTACACAGACTCGTTCCATGATCGCACATACAGTTTGTACACGTTGAAGAAATACAACAGTTGTGATAGTGTAATTAGAAACTAATTTTTCTTCTATTGCCCTTTTTATGAGAAGGCACACTTTATACAAGTGTTGCAAGTTAAATAATAGATATATAAGGCTTAATAATTAATGGCAATAACATGTTGTTTATGTTTTAGTGATTTAACATTGTAACAAAAATAAGGGTAATAATTAACCATTAAATAGTCATTTAAATATGAAAAACGGTCATTTATATCTAACCGTGTGTGTGTGTGTGTGTGTGTGTGTGTGTGTGTGTGTGTGTGTGTGTGTGTGTGTGTGTGTGTGTGTGTGTGTGTGTGTGTGTGTGTGTGTGTTAAAAGGGAGTCTGTGGCAAGCATGCATGCAGAGGGAAAAATCTCCCATGGTCCTTTGCGGCGTGACTTCCAGCAGATAAGGAAGATAAAAAAGAAACACCTTTGAAGTTTATTTAGTTCTTAAGAGGGCAGGGGAGAGAGGAGGAGGAGGAGAGGCAGGAAGGGGTGCAAGACAGGCAGAGCACTGCAGGTTAAAAAAAAAACAACAAAAACACAAAAACACAACTATGGACAGAGAAGGAGGGAGAGAGAAAGTGATTGGTTAATGAGATGAAACATTTCCTTGAGCCTTAACCATAATCTACGTTCTGTTTGTCTGTTTGGGTGACAAGTTTAGCATGACATCAGAGAAGTCTTCCCTGATGTCTGACCTGAATCTGTTCATCATTTTCAGGACAAGCGAAACCCATGACATGAACATTTTCAGAAGAATACACACGACCTTGACTTCTGAACACATGAAAGGAGCATACACAGTGACATGAGGAAATGTCAGACACTGCATGATCCTTGTATACGCATTGATTTAGACACACATACACCAGTGTAATAACCGGAAACCATGCAGGTGCTCTCTTTACAGCATCACTGTCACAGTGGGTGAGCATACACTAGAAAAGCCCACACGGCCCAGGTCCCCAACTGTCACGTCTTCTCCACTGTGTGTGTGTGTGTGTGTGTGTGTGTGTGTGTGTGTGTGTGTGTGTGTGTGTGTGTGTGTCTTTCAGACTGACTAGTGAATATTTAAAGAGGGTGCAGAAAGCAGCAGCAGCGGCAGCAGAGTGGATGTGTTCTGCCACCAGAGAGAAAAAGATTGGTCGCCTCCTTTCCACTTATTTGTACTGCTTCCTCACTGCGTGAAGACAGCAAAGTCACAGAGAGGGGAGGGGCCCGAAATGTGCAAACAGCACGCATACAAACGTATAAAATGGTTTATTGCTGTGAAAGCCAAGGAGACAGTTGATGAGATGATGTATATGGGTGTCACACATCCATGCATGTGCGTGAATGTTTCAGTTTGTGCTCCTGCGACCATGATATGATTAGTTGCCATCTCGACTTGTCCTTTTGCCCATCAAGCTGAAAAATCACTTCTCCCGCGGGAATGGCAAGAACCCGTGATTAATCAATTAGCAGATCAATAACCCTGTCAGTCAATAAGGCAACCTGTCAGTCTTTTTTGTTTTGTTTTGTGGTCAATTGCTGAAAATGAATGCTTTTAGTTTATTCCTATGTCCTATAGTACCAAAAGAGGTGAGGAGTCTTTCCTTACATTGAAGAAGAACAGCTGACATAAAATATTCAGAGGCATGAAGAAGAAAGAAGGAAAGACGGACATTACAGAAGTATTATAAGTGTAACAACAGAGTGAGTGGAGGTGATGGCTACATAAAGGGACTAAGTGGGGGAATACAGATGAGGAAGCATTGGAGAAGCAGAGCGACAACAGTGAGAAAGAGAGAAATCTAAAGGAGGAAGCCAAGAGAGGAGAAGATGAAGAGAGAGGGAAGTGGAGAGAGAAGGTATTTAATTATTCAGCATTACCCATGTTCTCTATTTATGGCCCTTTTAAACCTGGCAGTCGAAGCTATATATATGCACATACTGTAGGCACACTGTCCTCCCGTAAGTAGAGTTCACTGGGGATGTTTCAACACAGAAAACAGAGGAAACAAAAGAATAAACGTGATTCCATATTGATAAGAGAAATCCACAAAAGCAAAAGGATGAAAAGTAAGAGGGCGAACAGACAGAGGAGGAAGAACTAGGAAACATAACCACCGTGGATCTCTCATGTGAGCCAGAGGAGAGAAGGCAGAGTAAAAGTATTTTCTATCATTGGCTACGTCTCTAAACTATTTCTGCTGTTAATGAAACTACAACAAAAAAAATGATGTGGAACATCTTAAGATATTTTTTAAATTGTGATGAGATTTTAGGCACATATAAGAAGGAATGGACTGAGAGAGAGATGGTGGAAAGAGAAGATCGTATCATTTAACTAGATGGAGTAATGGAATTGCTGATAAACCTGTTATCTCTTGCTCACAGGCGCACAAACGTGGAGCGATGTGCCACATTAGTGCCTTTCTGTAACCAATAATATAAAACAACGCTGCTATCACACACAAATGGATGCACAAAAGCATGCATGCCTAGTAAACCTATAGCTTTACTATGCACATAGTTCACCAAGTAAAATTTACTGCAGCAGAACAAGGCGAACTAATATTGTGGCAATGTTTTACCTGCTGTAGGAACAGAATTGAGAAAACACTCCTTATAATCTTTCTATTCAATTAACTGCTCAGTAAAAAGTAGCTCTTTTTAGCTATTAACTGATGCATTTTTCACTCGACGCAAGAAGCTCATTAAAGTTTCAATAACCTCAAAGCTAGCCTTAATTTTGTTTTTATCCATACGATTTTTTTTCCTTGTTACTGACGGTTTATTTGAAACTGTAGCACACATGGGTGTGAAAGAAAATATCAAGGCACAACTTGTTAACTTGTACTCTGTGATCACATAAAGATCAGAAAAACTGGCCTCTGAGCAACTTGAGTCTATTTTTTGGTATCAGAACGACGAGTCAAATCATTTTCGCAGTCTGTCTGACTCTTATCTTCTTCTTCTGCTCTTTTCATCTGAGCGAAAAAAGTCAAACTCCACAGCACACTGACAAGGATTCACTGATGCAGAATGGAGATACTACAGCTCTAAAGAATGATATTCTCCTGTGTTATTTTTCTCATATAACAAATGTTTAAAGTGATTTAGAAAGAGCCAGAGCAATTCCACTTCACTTATACCCACCAGGCTGAAGGTCAATTTATCATCTCAGTGAGTCAGAGGTTCACCTGCTCAAAAAACGTTGATCCTCTTCAAGCAGCCTGCCTAAAAGAGGAACCTCAGCTGTGTGAGAAATTTAAAATAGATGACATTTTTGCTCAAGTGACTCTGCTGCTTATCTCTCCATATGAGTCTAATCTTTCCTAGTTTAAGCTATATTTATACAGCACTGAACAGGATGATGTTTGAATTTAAGTCAAATCTTTTTTTTCTGGCATGTTTCTACTTTTTATATAGCTATTATGACAGATGGACCTTTTTTTTTTTGTCGTTCAAAATAAATTGGCTGTTCAAAATCTAAATATAAGTGGATTCATATCACATATGAAAAAAAAACCCAGCCAATTACTATTTTGAAAAGAGAAACAAAACTTCAAACCTCATTATCGTCCTAAATTTTCTCCCATTGTTACAGTTTTCAACACACAGCACAGTTTGCTTTGTAAGCATTTCCAGGCACATACTGTAACCACCAAGAGTAACCATTATTCTCAAGCCATTTGTCATTCCATTTGCATTTCCCTGCTTCCGTACCCTAACAAAGAGGAATGGCTAGCAAACCCTTTTTCTCCTAATCATCATATTCGAGCCTGGCACTGAACCTATGATTCTTTTTTAAGCCACAAAGTAACCTAATTGATCAAATCAACTTAATTGTTAAACAAATATGGGTGAGTGGAACTGTAAAGTATAGCTTTAACAAAGCGCTCACATTGTGTGACGTGAACGTGTTCCAGAGGGGGGGAAAGCGGCAAGTGTGTATGTGTGATGGAAATTTTCTTGGTCAAGTGACTGAAAACAATATTTTTATTATTATTATTTATTTGTAGATAAAAAGATTGTACTGGTTATTATTATTTATATGTTTTTCTTCCTTTCTGGCTCTTACAAACAACCACACACACGCACACACAAGTGTGGATAAGCATGTCTGACCTTTGTCTGACCTTTCATTTCGTCAAATAGGCTCCTCTCCATCACCACCTGACCTTAAGTCTCTGGTTCATTAGACACGTCCTCAAGCACACAAAATACACGCACTGAAAGCTTTCAGAGTCAGGGGCTGTCCACATATTTCATCGGTCCATATATTTAAACATATTTATTCCAACTAGGGGTCATTAAACAGAGTGACACAGGCTGCTTCCATATCCTGCAGAGTGGCAAAATAAAGCAGCAGAATCAGGAAAAGGAAGCAAGGAACAGAGAATGACGGGCTATCATGAAGAGGAGAGGAAGCTCAGACAGTGACAAGGACTGAGAGATTCTGTTTAAATAACTGCGGGAAACAGCTGAGCCCATCTGACAACAAAAAGCACAGACCACAGTGATGTCACAAATGCAGACCGACTTAGCACGAGTACTTCCTGTGTCCCAGAAAAAACCTCAAAAGGTTAAAGTATTAGATAAGAGAAGTCTAAACACAGTAAAGAGAGTCAAGTGTTATTTAAAGGGACAAGAAAAATTAGCAGGTTATCGTACTTTTACATCTACAATTTCACCGCAGCTGGGAGGTTTCTTTTATCTCCTGTATTATTTCTTGTGCTCCTTCAGTTCCATTGTCTTTCTTCATTTCACAAGGGCTACTTGCAAAGGCTAAATAAACAAAAACTGATAAGAATGAGGCGCATGCTATCAGAATGACAAGTGTATATAAGTCTCACCTTGTACACCTGCCCATACGTGCCATTTCCCACCAGCTCAACCAGCTCAAAGATGCCGACAGGATCCTGTAAATTCAAAGAATAGACAGTGGAATGGTTAGAATATAAACACTCAGCTCTACATAACCTTAAAAACAAACTCAGACATACTGTCTGAGCATGCTAGCATGTTGATGTTGCATGCAGCGTTGAGTCTTTTAATCCATATTACAACAGTGGGCATGTATTCTAAACAGTGTTGGTAGTTTAAATGAGCAGTAATGTCTCAGTAAAGCTCTCTGAGTGTTGATACACTGGTCTGAAATGCAGTGCTGGATTGCTTTAGGCATGCATCCAGACTAGCTAATAATTTAAGCCCACAGTCGCTAGGTTGCCAACACAACTCAACGCATCTTTGAAAAGGAGCAGCTTGAACTGAGCATAAAACCCACTGACCCCTGCGCACGCACGCACACACACACACACACACACACACACACCTCCCTGCTTCCTCTCTGCTGCATGTTGCTACGGCATTCCAACAATAGCTGGCATTTACCCTCTCCTTCCTTCTTTCTCTTTCTCCCTGTCTCTTTCACACTCTCCCTGCTCCTCCAGCTTCTGTTTTCCAACTAGCTGAAGTCCATCTATGTCTGTCTCACCCTTTTATCTGCACTTTGCTCTCATTCCAACAGTGAATGAGGTTCAGAGTTCCAGAAACACTGAGACCCTTTTATCAGCTTTACCAGCTTTTCTCCCCGAAGTTGTCATTCACAAGTTTGATAAATGTGGCCGTCATTCATCAATACAGCGACTGTCCTCAGCCAGAACGCTGAAGCTATTCTTGAGGTTTTACTCACTCAACATGTTCATGATGACAACACAATTAAGCGTGTAATCCTACAGTGATAGTTCTGACTTTTTAAAATGACATTACCAACTCACTGGAATGCGGATTACACTATGTTACAGCCAACTCTACTGGGTTATCTAAAAATATGCAAATATTCAAATAAATCTTTGAGCTGTTTTTTATATTCCCTTCTTCTTTTAGAGCAAAAAAAAGATTATTAAAAATGAGATTCTTCTACTGGGGGCAAAGCTAGAGGCTTTTTTCATTGCTGATTCACCAAAAATAAACTGCACTATTATGTAGATCTACAATGGGGCTCATGCAAACCTGGAGAACAGACAATTTTACACAATACCGCTTTCTCATAGACAATTCCCCTCTCAATAATACATCTTTTTTCATTTCTGTTCTGAACAGCCACACATTCTATTTGCATCCTTGGCCTTCTTTTCTAACCTTATCACTTTCCTTCCATCTTGCATTCACAGTTCCATCTCTTTTTTTATCACGTACTTTCTCTCTCTCACTCTTTGCACTTCACATTCATATCATGTCTGTGAATTTTCTGTTGAACTTGCAGCTGACTTTGCTGCCATAACACGTGTGCTACCACAGTACTAGTTAACCACATACCACAGATCTGTAGCCAAATGAAAAAAGATTTTACTCTGATGCTAAACAGGTAACGCTATAGCCTATTTTAAGGGGTTTGCATAAATCTTGCATCTTTGTTAAGACTTCTAAAATGGATTTTCTCCTTCTGTTCTTCTGTCTCAACTTCTCTCTTTCCCCATCCTTCCCTTTGTCTCTCTCACTCTGTCTCCATATGTTAGGTTTCTGTTGGTCTCAGCAGACCTGTCAACCTGTCAGCTGTTTCTGAAGACAGGGCCTTGCGCTTTTCTTGTTCCCTTCCTGCTTTTTTCTGACGTTTTTCACCCCTCCATTGTGTTCTGCAGACACCAGCACACACACATGTGCTTTTCCTTGTACACAAACGCATGCGCACACACACAAAACTCATTCTCTCACTTTCTTTCTCAAGTACATCCTCCCGCTGTCTAGCTCTCTCACACTCTCAAAACTACACGCACACAAAAACACACATACTATGCCAACAGCACACTCCTACACAGGGATAGTGTTCAAATGTTCTAACAAGTATGAGTGGGCACAAAATGATGAGTGTATGTCTAAGTAAATGCTTGTGCACGTGAAAGAGAGAAAGTTAGAGAGACTGCTAGTTGCTTTTAACAGTGCTAACATGGGCATTCTGAGTGTGCATGTGTTGCCAGCTTATAGAGGCAGATTATTTCACCCTTCACTTTCTTTATCTCTCACTGCATCTGTGCGTGCGTGCGTGCGTGCGTGCGTGCGTGCGTGCGTGCGTGCGTGCGTGCGTGCGTGCGTGCGACAGCTGTGTGAATTAACCCTGAGAGCTGCATACAACGTTCTGAAAGTTTGTCTCTAGATTCATCTAAGGATGCCCTCTCGTTTCCTTTCGGTTTACACACAACAGAAACGTTCACATACAAAAAAAGAAAAGAAAATGCATATAGGTACAAAGGCAATGCTGAAACACAAGGACAGGAAGGCACATTATGCAAGCATGCACGAGACTCCTGAATGGACACAGGATGAGTTCTGTGGCTAGAAGAAACAGAGCTTTTTGATGCTCCAGTTCATACATGTCTGTAGGCTTGCTGACAAAAATATAGTACGATATCATTCATATTTTATAGGCCACTTGCAGAATCAGCTCCCAGCACGTGGCCACCTCTAAGACTGCATCTGCGTCTGTGGGTTGGAGTTCCCTGTAACTGGAGCAATTTTGCCCACTTCCTTGTTTTGTTTTGGGGGTTTTTTTCCTTTCATTTTATTTTCCTGCTGAGTGTTTGCCAGGGTCACATGACAGCCATATGACCCCACTGGTGGCCAATTAATCATGTTGTGCGTCTGTATAAAGCTGCTGAATAACAGTACATTAAAAATAGCTTGTGATACATTTTTTGAAAAAGTGCTCAGAGAGAGAAGAATGAGGATCAACCAACAGATGCGAAGACGCACACAGACAACTTTTGAGCTGAGGCTTCAGTCTGATGACAGTGCAGTTTTGTTTCTTACTTAGCTTCACTCTTCTAACAATTTAAGCCACAAAAGAACATGACTTCCTTTATTTTCTATAAACCATTGCAACATGATAAAAGCATGACACTGACTGGTCAGATAACCTTGATAACCTTTACCATATTTCATACAGGCAGCTTTTCTAATAGGTTAATGTAAGTAACAGGCAAATATTCTTTATTAGGTCTGAAGCTGACAAATTAAAATGTAACAAGTAATGAGCAATTCAATAATTACACATAACAAATGTTAAAGAAAAAAACATATTGGACGCTATATCTGAATAGCAGATTTTTAAATGACCAAAAATCCTATATCAGTCAGGCTCTAGTCACAAGTACATTGTATTAACTTTTGGTACATGGGATGAATAGAGTAATGGCTTGTCTCTTTTGCTCCAAACAGAGAATATTGGCCCATGAGCAGCAGAGTCCATTAATAATGGATTTTTAAGAGCAGGCCTGCAGCCCTTGTGAAAGCCACTTTACGACATGTGTGAGGACTTTTACTGACTGCATTCATTCTCTCATTCCACACACTAACCTTAATTCTCTCCACTACATTCCTAACCTTAACTCCAATCTAACCAAAAGCTAATCCTAGCTCTAACCTTGAAAATTAATGTTAAAACCAGAGCAAATTACTCACATAAAAACCCTGTCAGGTGATCTAAGCATGGCTGAATGCACATGGAAACATAATCAACCTGATCAGAACAAGCTGAATGCAGCTTAAATATATATACTGCTTTGTCCAGCGGATTACAAGGAAGAGAAGTCCATGTGTAAACAACGTAATTAAAGGTTTTCAGTAGAACTATTAATAACGGATCAACTGTCACTTACAAAGTAGACTCACCCTTCTTAAGAAATAATGTATCACTCAGTGCTTTGTTGCCTGACACATTTTGATACATTCGAAGTATGTGGAGTTCTTTGACTAAACCACACCTTGATGCCATTGTATTCTCAAGTGTCATGTGAATAACAGTGCAGAGGAAAAATGACAAATAAAATTAAGACAGATTGAGGCAACACATTTAACACACAAAGACAGCAGTACAACAAGTGAACATTAGAGTCCCGATAAAATTAAAAATAATCACTGCAGATGCAGAATTCTAATCTGTGACTGTACGTTTACACAGTGACACAAACAATTGTTCCTCAGGTTCATTTTGCATCTACATTCCAGTCATGCTACAGATTATCAGTTATCTTTATCTTTGTGAAAGCCAGACCGGCAAACAACAGCAGATAGCGATTCAATGTAAAGTTTATAGTTAGATATTTATAATATAGCAGAGGAAGATAGATGGTCTATTTAGGTTAAATCATCACATCTGACAAGATAAGCTATGAGTACTGTGATTAAGATTTCAATTTACAAAAACACTTCTCAAATTATGTGAGCAATAACAACTCTGTTCGGGTCTTTTAGCGTACGTTTATTGTACATTCCTGCTGATAAAAAGTAAGACTTTGTATTGTCTTTATAGTCATAACAGTCATGATTATTTCAACCAGACCCAGCTGTGAGTTGTGCAATCTTTGAAACAAAAGCTAAGGAAATAAAATTATCTCTATTTTGACATCAACAGTTGCTAAACTTGCTATGTGTAATGTTAAGTGTAATGTGACATGGGTCAGTAGGAGCCACAAACCCTCACAGGAAGCTTCACTAACCAACCACATGATTAAGACAACTGGCAGTTAATGTGAATACTGTTGATCATCCTATTGCAATGCAATGTTTTGAACTTTTGGATTCTGGCAATTTGAATCTTTCATGGTACAATTGCAAACTAAGAAAAACCCCACATGGCTGTAGTACTGGCCCAATATACAGCACACACCACTATACCGCAAAATTCCTCTAGAAAGTGTTAACGATTGCGACAAAGAGCTCAAGGGATTGACTCCAGATGGCCAAAATCTGTATACCATATAATCTGATCGTACATCCATATTGTGCTTAAAACCTATTAAATAATCCCAAGGTACCATGAATGAATTACATGGATTATGTGTAGTTTCGTATCACACAACAGTACTTTAGCATTATATCACCAGCTTTTATGCAGTAAATTTGTTTTTGTTTTTAACATTCACCAAGATCAGGATTTTTATCAAGCTCATATATACCTATTGTATATCTGTAGTATATCTTTCTGTGCATTAACCAGTGACCAGGTGAGTGCAGTTCATGTTTGTAGAAAGTGATTATCAGAGATGTGAGGTGGATTGAATTAGGGACAATAAGAGGATGATAGGAGTCATGCTGGGGCCAGACCCGCCTCTTCTAGAACCACTTACACTTAACAACACAGCTCACCACTGCTTGTTTTTACAAGGAGATGTCGCTGTAGCCTAATTCCCAGTACATCTCACCCAGACATGTACAGTACATTAGCAGGAGTCCACTTCTAATCACAGATTAACAGGCCACTGAAGAGGGTACGTGCAGCATTTGTTCTGCGATGCAACACAACCTCTTGCCACCCAATTCTGCCAACTTGCAATCTCACACCTTTCCCTATCCCCATTTGCACATCACTCTTTCCCTTCTGCATGAATAGTTTATCTGCATCCCTCTGTCATTTCAATACATTTTTCTTTCCTTGCTGCCCTGCACAATGTGAGTGAGACACAATGGAGGGATCACTCCTATTATGGACTTGCACGGTTTGCATGCACATGATTCCTTCAAACACTTCAGATCAAGTGCGAGTGTGCACTTGTGCGTCACTGAATGAGAGGGGTGAAAAAGGAAGCTAGTATGTGGTGCAGTGCATACTTTCAAACATGCTGGAATAGAATGCATTCGATATGTTGCACCTAAGCTGATCTAAGTCATGGAACTGGAGCTCTGGATGTTGTTAGTGGTGTTTTAGTGCCACTATGCCATGCATAATGCAAACCAGGAGTTTACAAACTCATGAATGATATCAAGGTGGCTAGGTGCATCCTTTTTATACAGTCTATGTTTGGTTTTTTGTCAGGAACTTCTAAGAAGTCGTTTAGAAAGCAGACGGTGTGGTCAGTGCTTACACACAACAAACTACACATGAGAGGTTTGCCAAGAAATGATTTCCTTAAAATTAATACTTTTGATGACAAATCGTTTCTTGGCTCGCTTACTTTTTTTCCTGAAATGAGCTAGCAAGTTGCAAAAAGCAAAATACCAGCATGTATTAATTTGATATGATAGTTTTATATAATGATTTTTATGTTTTAAAAGAATTTTAACCATTCATAAACACACACAAAATGTGTAGTGCATAGTTTACAATGCTAAAATAGTTATAGGCACAAAACTGTTTACAACAATTCATTCAGGTATTATATCACAAGTGATGGTTTTTATAGATCTAATAAAGTACAATAATTAAAATGTGTCCATCCATCCTTATAGATGCTTACAAAGATATTATAGTATGTTGTAAATAATTAACTATAATACTAATAAAAGCTGCACTGGGAGGCTTAAATAAGTAAAATATGCATGCAGACCACAACAACGTATACATTTTAATACTTATAGCAGGGAATTAAAGCTTTAATCTAACTCCATTAGTGACTTGAGGGGGAAAAAATAGGTCAACTAGAAGCAGGCAGGCAGGGTGGAAGGGAGGGTAGGAGGGAGAGGGGCATTTCTCAGCGACAGTCTGCCATACAGTATATAGACTATTCATGAATAAGCTCTGTGTAAGCCTTGGGCACTGCTGTGGCCCCGTTACTATGGAGTCCATAGTGAGGGGCCGAGGAATGTGGCCTTACTGGGCAACAGGGATTGAGAGGGAGGGAGAGGCTCTAGAGATGGGTCTTTGCCTCGAACTACTTTAGTCACTGGTCACATCTCCACCTTTACCCCGAGCTGAGCCCTCTTGTCATTTTCTTCTTCCCTTCTCGGGTTTTCTCACTGTCTCTCAATGTTCCTGTAAATCTCTCTAAGCTGCCTTCATCTTCACTCCAGCTTCCTCCCTCTGCGTTTTCTCTTAGTCTTTATCTGACCGTGTCACTATCCCTTCATCTTTTCACCTTTTCTCTCTTTCATCTCAGCTTTCACACCTGACTCCCGGCACAGCACATTAGTCTACTGCCAGTATTAGTGTGTGGCGTGTGTGCCTGTGTGTGTATTACTCTGGCTGGACTTCCTGCTGGTTTGCCATCTGTTGCTCTCGTCAGCTGACTAGATGAGCTTGTGCTTCTGACACCTCTGACCTGTGTGTGTTCGCATTACTTTACATAAAAACCACTGTCTGTATTTTAAAACAATTTTAAAGTATTCAACCTTGTATGGTATTTTTGTATGGTCATTGTGGGTCATGGTAAGATGGGCCACAACAGTAAGATTTCTGTGCATGCCTCTAGTAAGTCTGGCCTTCCCCACTAAAATGAAACATGATGCATCTATGCAGGTGCCGCAGGGTTGATGTGTCACACCAGCAGATGTTTCAGAGACCTGACAAGGCATATAAAAACAAAGCAAGAGGGGAAAAAATGCAGAGGCAGCAAACATGAAAAGCCACTTCTCTTTCCACTTTACTTCCCACTCAATTCTGTCTGTCTCTTTATGTCAGTGAGTGTGTTTGTCTGTGTGATGGTCACCGTGCCTATAAGGAAGCTCTAGCCCTGGATCAACCCCCCCGCTCCCCCCGATCCATAAACTCATATAGACTTTAAAACACAATGCCCCACCATCACCACCATGCCCAGTATTTATAAGCCCCCACTCAACCCTCCCCACCTCATCAGAGCCAGCTGACCTACTTCCTGTCTAGCCAGTCTAGCAGTGGGTGACTGTAAATTCATCTTAGACCGTGTGTATGTGTGTGTGCGTGTGTGTGTGTGTGTGTGTATCGCTGGCAGAAAATAGGTATTGTTTGTACATGTTGATTGGACAAACCTTGGTTTGTTAAAGACTTCACTGGAAATCATTGTTTATTTCAGCTCGTAAAACATGTTGTTCAGGTTGTGTAACCTGGTTACGGAGGAACTCACAAATGACATTTACAACATAATATTACAAAAGACATAGTTGGAGTATAGTGTTGGGGGAAAAATATTAAAATAAAAGTTTTGGTTTCCCCTCATGTAGCATTATGGTGTTAGGAAAGCTCTGTTCTATCTTTTGACTCTCTTTCTCTGTCCACTTTATAAAAAATATGAAAACTTTTTTCAGAGCTGCACCGCTTCATCAAATGAAATATCTAACATAGGATTTTGTAAAAAAATAAATACATAATGATATTAATAATAAAAATAGAATCTCAGCTTTGAGTCATAACAAAAGTTTGAACTAACCCACTGCCCTTGCCAAAAACCTTTAAGGCTCTGTAATGTTGTGAAATCATCACTACTTTTAAGATAGTAGTACTCATTTTACATAATTACATATTCCCATACTCTTAAATGGAAAGGCAAACATGAGCATCTGCATGTGTTTGCACATCCTTGTAAGCTGCCTCTAAGTCACAGTGACAGACACTTGAAATCCTGCCTCCTAAAGAATAAGGCATCCATGGCTGAACTCCCACTCGCCTCCTCTTTCCTCTTTCATTGTTTCTCTGTCTGTTTTGTTCTCCTCCTCTTCTTCGTTCAGATTTCTCTTTCCATTCTGTCTTTAATAGAGCTCGTTCCACTGATAAACCTAAAAAGTAGCACTTTTTTTTTCCCTAAACACTTGATTCACAATTCCTTGCAAACATTATTCTTTTTACACGCAGTGCAAAGAGGTGGGCGCACAGACATAATGCTAGGAGACAGAGCGACTGGCAGAGAGACAGGGAGGTACATTCAGTCAGTCAGATAGACAAGGTGATAGAAAAACAGGTGATGAAATTGATAGAAAAGAAACGGAACGGCATGGAGATAGATGGATGAGCTGGTGTTAATGGAGCAGAAACAAATAGGCAAGAAACCATGAAGCAAGAAAGAGACCAGCAAAGACATAACAGGAGTACAAAAATGGCATATTGGCACAAACAGACAACAACTGCGCTGTGTGTGAGAGACAAAGCAAGAGGGATGTGGTTTTGTCTCTCAAAGCGGCAAACGGGTCTTTAGCTGAAGCATCCCGTACTGCTTCATGCAGTTGACTATCAGCTTGGCAGACACCTACACATTAGAAACACACGTACTGCTCAATGAAGTAAAAATATGGGTCTTCACACATAAACACAAGAGAAGGAGGCTGTTTGTGTATACCTGTCTGCTTGTGTGCACGTGTGTATGTGCGTGTGTGTATTATGGTTTACAACACATACTGGATGAACAAAAGAACTGGCTATTGCAGCATGCAAGGCTTCAGCTGTGACTTTGAGTAGGTTACAGTGACTACAGGTAGACTGGCACACTTGTCTCTCCCTCTTACGCACACGCACACACTGAGTAAATAACACGAAGAACAGCAAGAGAGGGGAAATCTGGATGAATATGAGTTTCACTTAAAAGCAGTCTCTGTCCTGTTCTCACAATACACAAGGCGAGAGAATCAGCAGTGTGCGGTAGAAATGGGTTAAATTCCACTCTGAATCAATCCTGATAAGGCTATAATAGGCTGGCCCACTGAAAGAGGATACACAACACCCCCTATCCAGGTCAGCAAAATCACAGCCTCAACCTCAATTCAGCGTCACACACAAAACCGACCTTCCTGTAACTGACTTGAATGAAGATAAGGCTTCCGATGTGCGAGCCAGCTGTAATGTTAGTTAATGTCTATATATAATTTGATCTATAATTTGACACACTGTAGCGGGCCGTCTCCCACACATCCGCCTTTTGCAGCCTCCTCTGCTCTGTGCCGGTTGTTATTCAGGGAGCACTGTCAGGTGCAAGAGAAGGAGGAACGGGCGAGCACACACATCAATTTTCTTACACACAGACACGCGCACACACTTTTTTTTCTCTTTTTTTAAAAACAGAAATTAAACGTAAATTAATCTTACTCTCAAAGTGGATAGGTCGATTTCGTCCAGACTCCGCGCTGGAGAGTCACTCGCCATGATGGAGGACACAAAAAAGCCACTGTCTGTGGTCCGATATCCAGAAACGGCCTTAGCTGTCACGACTGTGTGGTCTCCTCTGCTGCTAGGTCTCTACTGTCCTCCCTCTCTCTTGCACAGTGATGTCTCAATGGATGACAAAATAATATCAGTCCCTTCCTCGTCAGCAGCTGGACGCCCCTCGGGCCTGGAGCGCACAGCTAGAGCGCAAACGCGTGGAGGATAAAAAGCGATAGCACCGTGTACATCAATACTTGGAAGTCCATGTCTGCGGGATGTGGACCATACAGAGTAAGGTGAAGCAATACGGAGACTGAATTGCTTCTGGTACAGAAGCTGCTGTGACAGCCAGCCAGTAAATATAGAGAAGGAGGGAGGTGGGAGCCGCTCTCCCTCAGCAAACCACGCCTGTTACCGGGCGGGGTTTGCTGAGGCAGCGAGGACTTCCAAACTTTTTTCTTCCTCATGTTTAATGACAATCTCCTTGTACAAAACAAAAGAAACTAAGTGTAGAAATACTTTCTTTCTTGCTTATATTTCCCTGTGTATTTTTTATTCAGTAGAAACACCATGTGTATTTTATTTATTATTTTATTTCAGAAAATCGGTATATATAATTTTTTTTTAATCACAAGGTATAAGAAGACAAAATGTAACCTGGCACAACACACACACACACACACACACACACACGGTTAATTATTGAATCCATCAGATGTAGACACACACAGTGAACTGGTGCCTGTTTGTCAGGGTTTCCTGTTACCTTGCAACCCTTTTCCCTTTTAAGATCCTAAAGCATAAATCTGTGGAAACATGATGATCAACGAATAACATTCTCATTCCACCAAAGACAAGACGAAACCTCTCTGGTCTCTGTATCTGAATTTGTCTGAGGGCAAGCAAGAGACAAAAAAAAACCCAAAACGCAGTGATTAGATTATTTATTAATTAAGTATAAAAAAACAACGACGACAAAAATAACAACAATACTACTAGTACTACTAATTATTATTATTATATTTGTATAGTACTTTTCGAAACACAGAGCTAAAAAGTGCTTCACAGCATCAATAGAAGCCACAGATTAAAGATAAGTATGCCTGTTCAAACAAAGACACATTAATGGACACTAAATCAACAGTACGGTCAGACATTCATTCCAACATACACACTTCCATACAAGCAAACAGTTATAAAGTATAGCCCAAAGCAAAGGGGGAAAATTAAGGGAAAGCTTATAGAAATGTGTTTTCAGCAGTTGTTTGAAAGAAATAACAGAATCAGCCGACCTGATAGAGTCTAAGGGAGGTTGTCCCAAAGGGGGAGTCTGCTGATGGTGTCAAACAAGAACCTTGGTTTGTGTTCATCATTATTAAACAAACCAGCAAATTAAGATGTTCTCGCATATTTTAGTTACTTGAGTGTGGAGGAAGTGAAAAAGTACATAGTAAAAATAGCACTGACTTCCATCCAAATTCAGTCAGTGTGGAGTTTAATATTATTAGCAGTAGGCAAAGCAAGCAATGGCATGCCAGTAGAAAACAGATGGAAACATCAAGACATCAAAACACCAAATTCCAGGCTGACAACCACACCGACATACTTGTGAAAGGAACTTCCTTTTTAGTGTTTCTCATCATGCACTTAACTGAAGAGCTTTCTAAGGAAGAAAGTTGATTTAGGTTTGAGGTCTATTTTATTTTTCCATAAAGTGCAAACAAAAATAAGAACAAGGAACAGGGAACGAGGAAAGAGGGCTCTTTTCACCAAAAGGAAGAGAAAGGGGAACATTTATTATTCCCAGCTGTGTGTTTTTGGATTTATGCCATTTATCTCCAACCATGAAGATAGTTTAGACATTCAAGCAGGTCAGTGTTTTTTTTTTTGGCTTTTCTTGTCACATTTTGGAGGACTGCCACTGAAACCACGCATGACTTCACAAAAACCTGTGTCACATGCTTATGAGAATTCCTAATGACAAATAAACTGAATTTGAAATCAGGTCACTTTATATCCTTTTGTGTGCTTTATGTTTCTATGTTTCTAAACCAGCAAGGAACTAAGCCATCTCGCATGCCATAACATGCAGCCAACGACATTCTAATGAATCGGGCCTTACTTTTATGGAGTGTCATTTTCCAGAGAAGGGAGGAGTGTTCTGTACTCAACTGCCATCAAAAGGAAAGACAAAAAAAAAAGCCTTTAGCATTTATAATCCTGATGTTTTTCTGTTTCTTTTATGCTCCTTATGTGCTTCCTATGAATCCCTCTTGTTTGGGTTTGTTATTACCGGTACTTCTTTTGCGACTGCACACACGTACAAGTGGCCAATGCCCCTGTGATTTTTCACAATAGAAAAAAACAATGGTTTAGCATATTATTCACCAATTTCCACTATATATGTTCAGCAATTTGTAATTCTCCATGTTCATTTTAATGTTTGGTTCATAAACACAGTGGGTCTTTTATATAACAGTTATAGTTATGGTCTTTCCTACTATATTCCCAAATGACTGAAGATGTCCTTCAGCCTTTTTTTTGCACCCAACTTTTGTTCACAAAGTTAATTAAACATATTAATTTACTTTCCATATTGCAGTTGTTGCTGAATTTACTGCTTCATGAGAAAAGACATACATGTTTGCTCACATTCTTCGATCATACCGGAGCTGTTTTTTTGGGGTTAACAGGTTCAACGGTTCTTATTTCTTATGCAACAACCTACCTGTTTGTTTACAGTTGGAGTGAAAAGCTGCCGTTTAACTCATAGATGTGTACTAGAGATGGGAATGTAGCCTCACAGGCATTATAACAAATTATTATGCAAGAGCCTATTATTGGAGCTGATCTGTCAAGCCATATATCTTAGAAATGATTGAGTTTCATAGCTGTCCCTACTTTTATAAAAAAAGAAACAAAAGTCCAAAGATGTGCGTACTTGTTAGTCATTTTAATTACATAGTTTCAAATGAACAGATAGATATCGGAAATCTTTTAACTGTACAAAAAGGTTATTGTACATAAACTGAATGAAGGCAAGAGCAAGAGGTCCAGAGAGTTTACAGAAACAACAGCTTCAAGGTGGGTGTGAAAAAGAAAAAGACTTATTACAAGTCCAAAATCATCCACATGAACATACACTTAAAAATAAACGTTAAAGAATGTTCAATTCTTTAAACTCCATAAATAATAAACATAGCAGACAATAATGTCAAATTCAATACAGTTTAAAAAGTAAAAGTGTTTTTAACATTGTGCTAAGAAAGAGAAATTAATTTTCAAATAGAAGCACTTTATTTGACATCTGCCAATTTTCTGGTCCCAGTCTTTTTCTCTTACATAAGTCGCAATGATTCACACATTGGGTAGACAAAGTGCGTTGCCTTTACATGACAAAACTGGAGCTCTATGCCAGGTCAAGGTAACTATGTGGTTGATTTGTAAAATACCTTGTGCTGACTTCAGTGTGTCATACCGGCTGTGTGATTCGTTTCCAAAGAAGTGGTTATTTATCTTCACATTTAGGGGATGGTGGTGCTCAAATAAGACAATGTGGAAAAATATTAAAAATTAAAACAAATTGGGTAACACGAGTCCATACATTCACATTTACAAAATATATAAACTGCTCGTGGATCACTTATCACAAGTATCTCAAGAAAAGCTCATTTTACTCTGAACTGTTACATTACAATAAAAACAAAACAAAAAAAATTAAGTCTTTGAAATGCTGTTTTCAATCTGGAACTACACAGAAACTGGAACAAAGCCATTTCAAAGCCTGTCTTCATACAAAAGCTTTACATTCAGCTTTAGCCGCATGCTTAATAAAAAACATAGTCGCTGTAGTCTTGCTGTTTGTTTTTGTTACGATGTTCAAATCCGTTTTTACCCACCAAGAGGGCCTTAAAGATCCTAGAGATCTCCTTTTCTAATTTTGCAACTGATTACTGCTTACAGACTGGATTTTTAAGAAGCTAGCGCCATCTGCTGAACAAAGAAGGAATTTCTCTTCTAAATGAACACCCCGATTGTCTTAAAAAGCCACTCAAATCACCATTTAATCATTTTAACCAATCTTCTCGGTCATAACAATGTCTGTCACAAAACAGCTTTAACAACAAATAAAATGTCGATGATGAGGTTTTTTTTTTCCTCAGAGGTGCGCTTGGGTACAAGCATCGTGGCAATCAGATTTCAGCATAGTTAGTAAATTGTGCACTGCTCTCGAAACGGTAAAATTGTCTCTGTGCAGTTGCCAACAAAGTAAAGAGCAAGCATAACTTCAATTTCTTAAACAAACAAAATCTTCAAAACACATCTGAGATTACATGCTTGCAAATTTAAATAATTTCTCAAAAGCAGCACATACTTAACAGACTCTTCCTTGAGCTCATAAACAGCATGCATGGCACTAATGCATGTTACGGGCATACATAACGAACTCAGTAAATCACATGTTACCACCTCTAATGTTTAGATTTTGTAATTTCTAAACAGAGCTGAATATCTGTTAGTGTCATAAATTGGTTATACTTCATCATCATGGTCCCATACAAGCTTTTGCCATCTTATGAGCCTTCTGCACAGTTCAAAGGTCTAAGCATCTAGAATTTAAGCTAAAGTGATTCCCAAAATCCAGTCTTCATGTTGTCTTCCCACATATTGAATGCAGTCACAATGCTATCAGAGATGCCCGTGTTCATCACATAATACATCCAAAAAATTTGTGCTAAACCTACTGCCTAGTTTTTTTCCAGTAGCAATAGATCTGAGAGATTTGTCATTGCTCAGCAGTCGTATCAAGCAAAAAGAGAAAGTCTTAATCTGACTTTCATCTCAGAAATATATTATTCAGAAGTGATCTCTTGCAGCGGCAGAACATTTCTCATCATTAAACTGTGAAAAAACACCACCCAGAGGCTTCCCACAAGAGGTCTTCTCAAGGAACAGTCCATTTCCTTTTGTGGGTAACGGGCTGAAACCCTTCACGTCCAGATCTCAGTTGGAACCATGGCTTCCTTTGTGCCAACAGAGGGCATGAGATTATGCTCAGACAGGAAGTCCAGAGGAAATTGGACTAGGAAGCCACGGATTTTGCGCAGCTCCTCCTGAGCTCGGGCAAGATCAGTCTGGGCCAAACCTGGCTTGGACTGGTACTGCTCCAGCTCCGACATGTTTCTAACAAGGGATGAGGGAAGGCAGCGAAATACCTGCAACCAAACATATGCCTCATTAGCTGCAGCCCACATTTGTGCCACTCTATCTGAGTGGACCTTGAGATTTTAGTTAACTGCTCTGTCCACGAGTTGTTCTGAACTATCTCTTCCTCAAACCCACGTCCTCAAAGTACTTTCCTACCATTCAATAAACTGAAGGTTTTGTCTCCACATGTGAAATTATTATGTTCACCCTACCTTCTCATAAATGGTAGCATTGCGGCCAGCTGTTGTCATCCACACCTCCTTGTAGAAACGATCACTGATGGGGTCAGACAGGTCGATGCTGGTGTCAGAGTGTCCTCCAAGGATAGTTCTGGTCAGAGAAAGGGAGAGACTGTTCTGAGTATTTCAGAAATTGCTAATCTACTGGGATTATTCCATAGGACAACATCTAGCGCCTACAGAGTAAAGGGAAAATATACAGTTGAATGGCAGTTCTCTGGGGCTGTAGATGCCAGAGGTCAGAGGAGCAAGGTATAGCAAAGCAACCATCTCTCAGGCAACTCAAATAACCACTAGTTACAACCAAGGTATCCAGAAGAGCATCTCTGAACACACAACACATCAAACTGAAACAGATGGGCTAGAGCAGCAGAAGACCACACCAGGTGCCTGTCCTGTCAGCTAGGAACAAGAAACTGAGGCTACAGTTCACACAGGCTCACCAAAATTGATTCATCTTGCCTTGTATCAACGACTAAAACAGCTACTGGTAGTGTAATTATCTGTGTGATATCTTCTTGACCCTCTTTGGGCCCCGTAGTATAAACTGAGCAGTATTTAAATGACCTTGACTGCTTCCAGGAAGACACTGCCCCATGTCACAAAGCTGAAATCATCTCAAACTGAGTTAATTATACTCAAATGGCTTCCACAGTTACCAGACCTCACTCCTATAGGATTGGAATAGGATTTAAAAACAATTCTGTAGAAACTGTGTGATGTAGTCATTTTAATATAGACCAGAATCCATGATTAATACTCCTAGCACCTTGTTGAATCTATGTCAGCTCTAAGGCAAAACTGAGTCCATCCCAGTACTAGATAATGTATGTGTAACTAACAAGGCAGCTGGTGAGTGTATCTTTTTTGCATTCTTTCTTTCTTTATTGTTTCAAAGCCCTATGTACATCAGCTGTTATTTACATGTAATTATGTAGTGGTATTTTCGGCACGATAAACAAAAATTTCAAATATAAAATGTCAAGCACTTCAAAAAATAGCAGCATATCACAAAATAGCAATGTGCTTTTAACGTTGTCCTGCTCTCTCATACACACATACGAACAGACAAGCACCTGAAGCATTCGAGGCGCAGCTGAAGAGCGTAGTTCCCAGCTTCATACTCCTCTCCATCCATTAATGAGGGAACCTTTTCAGAGTCTTCAACAATCACTGCCACCTCACTGTCACGTTTACCCAGCATACTTCTGTCATTGATGTTCGCAGAACCTGCAACAAACACAAAGAGCTGGTTAAACGTTGTCTATGACTTGAGCTAATTTACTGCTGTTGGTATATAACCCTGTTTTTTTATTTTTTATTTTAACAGATTCAAAGTGGCGGGATCCTGCTAGGGACTGATTTACATATACTGTCATAAACAATAGCTTTTAGCCTTATTTAGATCGATTTGTATGTAGAAGAGTACAGACTTAAAGAGAAAAGAAGAGGAATAGTAATAAGAAGACATGAAGCGCTTTTCCTTTTGTCAAAAGGGTGAGCTGCACTTTATCCACCAGCAGGTGGCACAACACAGCAACGTACCACTCCACACACATTGACACAACAGCATTATTATGCAAATTTATTAGCCATTCACATGGTGGAAAAAAAAGGAAATAGAACCAGATTTTTAGCATTATCACATTTCGATGGTGTTGAGCCAGAGCAGCCAGTTTCTTCAAATAGTAGCTGGTGAAAACAGCTAAGAAGAGAAAGTGACAGAAGGTGAGAGGAGAGAAAGACTAACCAATGATGACTGTATTGTCGTCAGCAATGAGCATCTTGCTGTGGACGTAGATGAGCTCTGTGACGAGGCGTCCCTCTAGCTCAGCATGAGTCCGAAGTCCAGCAAAGGAGATGTAGTTCATCCACTGGTCGCCCACTGGGAAACAGAAGAGATCAAAACTAGAATTTAGATAATGTTACGGCAGCGGGTGAATCTGAAAGAATATCAGGAGTTTGTCAGGTCTCAGAATACTTCATTTTATGGCTTATCTCTCAACTTACTCTCCTTTTTCAGCTGGGAGATGATCGAGTATTCTCCTCTGATCATGGTTCTGAGGAGACAAGGAAGGAAAAACTCACCACAGCGCATATAAACGTCACATGAGAAAATCCGAGTTTTGTGATAACACTTCCATGTGTGCTTTCTCATTTCCCTTCCCCCTTCCTCTTTCAATACGTTCAATACAACGCTCGATTCTTCTGAAAAAGTCCCGTGATCTACCTGTAGTTAAAGTGCATGACGGCCTGGATGGCATTCCCTCCACCAGTGGTGATGTCTCCCTCAAACCCAGGAAGCAGAGGGGTGACCACATACACGCGGTATTTCTTACGCTCTCTGTAAACAAACATACATGATTTACAGACTTAGGCCCAGAAAGATATGCATTACATTTTACATCTTTATTACAGTGCAAACGCAACCACTTCTTAAACAAACAAGGTGCTTAAGTAAAGGGAAGTACTTGTGTGCCCTGATGATCCTTTCAATGATGGCGTCTCCAATCTTGTTGTAGACCGTCCTGTTGTCAGCACAACTGATGAAAAACTGATTCTAAGCGAGAGAGAGAGAAAGAAAGGGAGGAATGACACAAACCCAAAGTGCAAAAGCAACAACAGTTATGGCTGCCAGGCTTTGGTTCTCCTAAAAGAATTATACTTTTTACGTTTCTGACTTAATAAGTTTAATTTCACGATGTGAGAATGCATTTTCGCGCTGACATATAATAAAAGGCTCTCACTGGAGTCATCTCATTACTGGCAATACTAACACATTTCAGAGGAGATTGGCTTTCATATCATCATATCATCACGCATTGTTTTGCATCAAAGTCAAACACCAGTTTAATGCTTTGATAATCAAGTTCGCACATCTGCTTCAAAATGCAATATTTCTCTTTTATTTTTATTTCTGAGTCTCTCTGTTGTTTTACCTCTATGTAGATGTAGTGCTTGCTCTTAGCGATGACTTGGATGTAGGCATTGTGGATGGACTCCTCGTGGTATTTTATGCCTGCCGACCAGTCTGCAGATGACCGTAACGCCTTGGACACACAGTACAAATGTATGCGTTGATTCGTTTAATGAACATCAGTTCAAACAATTGTATCTAAGTACAAGTTATTCTGATGTGTCTCCACTTTGCCAAGTGGAAGATCACCCAATCTGTCACCCTGAGATGAGAGGAAATTTGTGAGGATGTTAAAAAAAAAACAGGGAACTAAAAAGACCTTGCCATGAACTGGAAAATGCTGGAAAGTTTTACATCGCTATATACTGGGAATCTGCCAACCGAGAAAGAAGCCCCTGCTTCAAAATCAAAACCTTCAAGCTTGATTGAAATTTGCAGCTAACCTCATGGACAAGCCAAATGCCTTCTGGAGAAAAGGTTTTATGGACAGGTCTTATAGACAGAGCAGACAAAGACTGAGCTGTTTAACCACAATGGCAAGAGATATTGGGGGATTTGGGGGACTATGTTGTTCTGTTCCAACAAATTTATATCAACAAATTTAAATGAGCTGCACCAATTCTCCCAAAAAGACCAGTCAAACATCACAGGTAAATATCCAAACATCCATTATGTCAGCTATCAAGCGTCTGGTAAAGATGCAACTTGCTAAAGGAAATGTAACCAAAATGTGGGGATATATGCATATGTGTGAGTCTGCGTGTATACTTTTAACCCTGTGGGAATTACAAAAATCCAAAATAAATTCAAACTTGTGCAACCAATTCTTTTCAAAGTCATTGAAGATGTATGTTGTACAGTAGTTCCACTCAGGAAAAAGAACAGTTCAAGGAAATCATTAAAAGCCATGATGATGGGCAATAATGTGTATGTCAACTTCTGACCGCAACTGACAATTACATGTAAGAAATATAATGGGTTTTCCAACTGTGGTTGTCACAATATTCCTGATCAAATACAGTTTACATATTTTTTAATGGTTAAAATATATACTTAAAGTTAAATATAAACTAATTAAGTATATAGGTAAGTTAAATACATACTAATTGACACAAACGGAAAGCTTGCACGTTTTGTTCTTAAAGATGTCCCTTCAGGAACATGGCTACTAAAATAAAAGAAAGAAACTAATTCAAAGCACAATGAAGTAATGGAGTCATGATGTTTTGTCTGTGCACTTCTTACGTTACGCCACAATTTCACTCAGAGGTCAGTCCCTTTGGGTAAAAACCCTTGAGTATCAACCACAAGACAAGCTTTGTAGTTATATAATTTCAGTCCCGTAGACAGTTGTTTTTTTTTTTTATCACTTTCTTTACATTATGTACATGTTTTGGCTTGTTTTTGTTTCAGTTTGTACTTCAATATGACATTCACAGTATGATTTCTTCTGTGCTTGGAATGTTGCCTTACCTGAACTTTGGCATTAACACATTCAGGAACTTGGTATCTGAGCTCATTGGCAGTGGAGTGAGATTTAGGCAGCAGGAATGGATAAGACAGGGAGCGATACTTTGGCTTCATGATCTGCAGAAAAGACGTGGAGAATTTGGGTGGGAGAGGTTAAATACAGTCTCTATGGGAGAAGCATTCTTTTTTGGAAACGAGTATAAACAGGGGGGAAAAGTTGGTGGCATGGAAAGCCTGAGCACGAGGATGAGGACTACATTATATTTTCCACCTCTCCTATGATTCAGCGAGGTTACTGTTTTAGCCTGCTTTTTATGAAAGGGAGTCATGATTCCCCTCATTTAAAGTTGACACCATCTTCCTGCAACGTATAATAATAACTAAAGTAATTAATTATTAACTAACTAACCACTAAAATGTGGATATAAATTCCTGGTTAAATAAGTTATATTTTAAGCTTTGCTCCTGCTCTACAACTCTTTGTGTTTTCGGCCAAAGTACACAGCGTGCCTTAGTGAAGTTCCAACGCTGAATGAAGTGTCTTGCCACATCGCGGGCAGCTCTACCATGAACCACCGAGGCAATGTCGTGCCAAGGCATTCTGGGAGTGGTGTACCTGTCGATGAAGTCTGCAAAAACAGGAACAGACCCAAAAAGGATTATTTAGATTAAGGACTTAAAAATGTGAAAGAAAATAATGGCTGCAAATATATGGAGAAATATAGAGCGATTCAAAAATATATAATGAGACAAGCTGAAACAGTATGACGAGATAAAAACAGTGAGGTCAGACAGTCTCGTGGAGAGGATTTGAGTGAAAAAAGTGGAAGAAATGTTGCCAATGTGACTCAGTTCTACTCTATTTAGTTTTTCAAATGATTATATGTTTCCATCAAACTGCACAAAAATTCGCTATAAACAGAGTCTGTAACTTTCTGCTAAAGGAAGCCGCCAGGAGCAAGTCTTGAGTGTTCATGTGTGTGACCGACCATCAAAAGGTTTCTCCAGCTGGATCCAGTCCTTGTACACAAAGTTGCAGTAGTCCTTTCCATGCCAGAAGCGAGTGTTTCCTTGTAATTCTCCCACACCTGTCTTCAGGCTTCGTACTGAACCACTCCCTACACATGTGCAGATATACAAAATAATGTTACAGTAAATAAATGTGCAGCCTTTCAAAATATCGACTGCATTTGAAAGTAAAACCTTTTTACAGCGCGCCTCTCATTCACGCACATTCACATTCTCACCCACACAAACGCCCCCACTGTCGTGAGAGGTGGCATAACAGAGCATCTCACTGATAAAATAGCAAAGCACGATATTTTTTTCCTCTGCCTTAACATACCTGCGCTATCGACACTGCTGACACTGTCCACGTGCTGCAGAGTGTGTTTGTGCTTCAGTCTGTGCAGACTGAACCGAGCCATCCTGTTGCGACCGATTCCCTTCAGCTTAGGTAAATCCACTGGCTCACTGGGCGGTGTCCCTCGTCCATTGCTCTGAGAGACGCCATCAACAGAGGACAAGCCCTTACTAGATGGAGTGTTGGTGGAGCCAGCCTGGGAACATGAAAACAATCTATAACAGCTGTTTTTTACCTTAAACTATAAGGTCATAATGCAGACAGCTGCTTTAGTGTGGTGCTGTTGATTCATACTACATTACATTGCCTAGGCGTGTTGCTAATATTTAATAGAGCCAAATAAGGTTTATAAGAAAATGTTGAAGTCATAAGCCAGAAAGACATTTGCTTTTGTGTGGATGCAATCGAAAGGTTTTATTTGCTTTCAGGTTTGCATGGCATTCTCTCAAGTGGAAACTGTCTTCACAGGTATTGACAACACATAAAGACTTATGCTCACCGAGGTAAATCATGTCACATTTTGAACCTTGTCTTAAATCCTAAAGTAGTGACGTGACATTATAATTAACGGTGTGTCTCTGACCTGCTCTGCAGCCACAGAACGTGTCACGCTTCCCACATCCGTCAACCGATGCTCTCTGTCGTCCCAGCGCCCGTACGCCAGGTCAATACCGCCCACAAAGGCCACTGATTGGTCAATAACTACGATCTTCTCATGATGTGCCCACAGATAGACAGAGGAGGAGACGTGATCCGGGTGACGCATCACCTGAAGCATAAACACACAGCACACCTGCAATACACTTGCATACACTGACATGAATAAAATAATATTTTTGTTCATGTTACAATCTGGTTCTGGCTATGACATTAAATCATTTGGGAAATATGGCACCACATTGTTTTATCACACCTGAATATCCCATCGCTTACCTTAATGTTCGGGTGCAGGTGCAAAAGGGTTCTTTTGCTGTAGCCTGAGTTGATGCCCAGAGCGAGCTCCACCTCTTTATACAACATTACAAAAACTCGGACTCCCTGTTGCTGTGGCAGAAGACAAATATGTTTTGTTATTCTCATGTTTTATTGCTTTTAATACTTTCTAAATCTTTTCCGAGAGGGAATATGAGATATATGTTATTAGAAAATAAAATATTTCTCCAAAAGTCTGTATTCATCTGTAAAAGCAATTGGAGCAGGTAAGGGTGTAAAATATGTGCACTTAAAGCAGCAAATTCCAGTAACACTAATTTCTTTGGCAATGATAAAAAAAAAAAAGGCCTTTGATTTATACTGTCTACAGATGAGGACTGGATGTACTCTTATTTTCAGTTCATTATGAGAAGTGTAGTAAGCCTGAACCTTGTGAAGTACTGGGAGAAGAGCTTTATCAAACTCAAAACAGCAATTTTTCACTGAAAATTTTTTAATTAAAAAATAAAAGTTTAATTAAAAGGAAAGTAAAGGGAAACATTTACACTGAGTGCCCAGTACTTGTTCTGATGTGTATTTCTTAATGAATAATGCTGGCTGTCTAATGTGTACGTACTGCTTTGCGCTTGAGGATGCAGTCAAGCCTCCACCTGTTTCCTTCTACAACAGGTCTTTTGAGGAAGATCTCTGGACTCAGCCTGACAGAGAGGGATAAAAGTCAATGCAAAATAAGGACAATAAGACCATAAGACAGGCAGACAGATGAATAAATGATTCATTCCCACTCGTTAAGACAGATGAAGAGTAAGGTTTGCCTTCACCAGTCAGAGCCCATGGCACATTTCCTCATAGAGTATGAGAGACATGACATAATGATATAGTCTCATGAGTCATTCACACTGGCATCCTGAGCTTACATGTCTACAATACCATTGGCTCATATTACACAGACTGACACCTCATTGGTTAAGACCATAAGCCTAGTGATTACTGCTTTGGAACACAGGGATTTCAGCCACGTCCAAACAGTGGTGCATTTGGCTCTGTGGGATCATAAACTATTATATTTGAAATTACAGTGTGAAGAATATTACGCCTCCGTCAGAAGAGACAAATAAGATGGAAAACTCCTTAAAAAAATGATTAATGATTTGAAAAACGGCAACAGTGGAAGGGTCATGCAAAATATGCAAGGTCAATTTTCTTTACCATGCAAACTAACCGAGCTGGTTGTATCTGAGATAAGATTTGCATCTTTGTAGCATAAGTTTCCAGGATATTATAACCCCACCCCCACCCCCACCCCCAATATAGGATGCCATACTACCTTATCACAAGCTTTTAGAGAAAGACACGTTTCAGTTTTATTTATTATTTTCATCTAATTGTTTATCTCGCTTTTGATAGAGTCCTGGGACAGACTGGCAATCTGTCCTGGATGTACCACGTACCAGGGTGCCTCTCACCCCATGACATGGACGAATAAATGGATTTATCTACTCATATATTTGACACACAAAAATAAAAATAGAATAAATAATAATTTCTCAGGTGATGATAGACAAGACAAGGATAAAAGGGGTGGGGCAGAACTGTAAACTGATATGGAGATTGCATCTGTGTCAGTGTATTTCTATGCCCAGGGCAAGGAGATAAAAATTAAAGTTAACAACATGTCTATAGCACAGACTTGTTGGTTATTTATACTGTAATGTTTAACTGCATTTATTACTCTTACAGGTACCAAAGAACCAATCTGTTGTTTCATTCCTTGGCACAGCTCAAATAAGCCATTACTATTAATATGTATATTTATCTTTTGTTGCTTTAGGCCATTTTGATGACATTATCTACTTCAGAGCCATCAATTGCTATGGAAACATCACCGAGATTAGAGTTTCTTCATGTTCTGGAGATGTGGATATGAACTTTAAAATACATAGATACTATTGTTTTATAGAGTAATTTATCTAGATGTATTATTAGCTGTGTTTCCAAGCAGCTAGGCAGTTGCTGAGGGCTTCAGTAAGGGCAAAACAAAGGATGTTGAGCAGCTGTGTCAATATGCTGCAAACATTTCCACTGGGCCAGACCTTTAAAGTTCTCAAAACAGGAATATTTAAGCATATAGTGGGCCTGAAAAATCTATGACATCACTCTGGTAGTAATGCAAAAAATATGTGCTTTCCTCCAAAAATGTACTTAATCACATTAAGAACTTCAAAGTAATTCTCCAGCATGTTAGTAGTGTGTTAGTTATTTCTAATACACAGAATTGAAACATGAAGCTGTGGATTGACCTGTTTCTTGTGGCTTTTGTTATAACAATGTCTTTTAAGCAAGGTAGATCCCTGCCACGAACTATGCTAATCCAAGGTTCACTGCAGAGGATCAAATAAGAATGTGTCAACAGCTTACTTACTAAGCAACAAACCAATCAAATCAGGCCAATTAGGATTTTTCAGTAAAGGAACATGAAACACCAAGAAGCAGCTTTTCCCCTCAGCTATGGCCTCCATCAACCTCATCCTCATTCCACCCTATGTAATAATCAGGTGTAATAATCTATTTATTATCTATTTATTATTGTCTATTCGACTTTTTTAATATTTGTGTTGGGTTTTTGATTTTTCTGATCGACTTAGGAGAGATGCCTACAGAAATCATTTCTTTTCTTTAAAAATTTTAAATAATATGGCTGTCTATACTTTTCCTCCATAGTCTGCATACATCACACATTTTAACTGCTTGCATAAAAAAAATTCACTGCATTCAGTATATTATACGCATTTTTTAAAAGCACTGTTTACTCAGCTGTTTACTTTCTTAATTTAAACAGTTTCCACAGTACTTCTCATGATGTATACCTATAATTAAAACCTTTCGCTCCCTCACTGAATAACACTTATTGCTTTTCAGCATATTCGTGGTCTTGTTGTTTCTCCTTCTAGCTATAAACCTCGTCTCTCTCGCATGAACAGGCTCTTATTTGAATCAGAAATCTAGAGCCATTTCAACCAGTTTATATCTTTGAATTTCATTACCTAACAATGCCCGAGTTAAGCTCAGATAACTCACGAAGGGCTAGATTAAAATAAATATGATTTTCAATACATGGCCTCAGTAAAGGCCTTTTATAACACAGACATTTTATGTCTGCAGGATTATTATTCTATCAGGTTTGGATGTTACAGTTGTAAAGTGTATGCAAACAGGACACATGCATAAGACCTTTATTGTGAACTTGTTTAGTCTGGGCTTTCACACTTCAGTGCTGACAGCAAACACTACTTAACCACATCATTCGGCATCCTGTGTGTTTACACACAAGACACTAGAACTCACCACCAGTCAGTAATGAAGATTTCCTCTTTAGCCTCCTCTAAAGCATCAGCCACATCCTCCATGTAGGTCTTCCCATTCACATACCTGCAGAGATATATTGCAATCACACTTGGGCACTAGGGAGAACATTTTGTAACTTTAGCTTGTGATGATACATACAGGCATAGGCATGCAAAAATAAACGTTGTTTGGTGTTTTACTTTCTGTTCATTACTTCCGCTGTTATTACGCTTTAACAGCCTTACAAACTTAAGTCTACACCACAGACATGTCACTATGGCATAACTGTCTTTAAACCGTATTCGCTGTCACCTCCCAACACGTTTTATCCTTCTGACTCTACGTGAGTACTCTACGAGTACATAGACAATGTAATGACATTATTGCACTGATGATTCAGTCTCACAGAAAGTGCCAGCTGAGGGGGAGAGAATGCAGATAAAGAAAGGAAAAAATGGCAGCACAGCCAGAAGAGAGAGTCTAATACATTTCCATAGTTACCAGTGAAAGACTAACAAATACAATATGCCTTGAAGATTTCCTAATTTGTTGTTGTTTTTTTTTATTTGCTGTAAGTTTACCCAAAATGTGTAGATTTCTTGTAATAAGAATCTATAAATCATTTTTCTAAATAATACATTTGGTTACAGTTGTATTGTCCCAAATCCAATATGTATAACATTAGATGCAACTGACACATCTTAAATGTAAAGCATTGCATTTGTCTGTTCTATAGAAACAAACGTTTCAGTGTGAAACTGATGCAAACTTTGTAGCATTTCTAATCGCACACAAACTTCCCGACAAAACAAGCACAGCCAGCTGTGTTCTCTCCCGGCGTAGTTACCATTTGGCAGGGATGTTTTCCTGTTCTTGTGCAAACGATCCAAAGCGGTGATCTCGGAGGAAAGCCTTCCCATGATTCCTCACAAAGCTTTCAATGCTCTGACCCCACCAGCGTGCGTGTCTGTAACTGCTGCACTTAAACACAAGGGTCCTGCCGGTGGGATATTTATAGACACAAATATAACTAGAGGAAAACAAGATTATACATATAGTCTGAAGTCTACGTGAGAGCGAGGCAGTTGTATCGTTTCATTGGGCCCACTCCTGATTGTTTTCATTATTATTTTTCTTTTTGGTAACATCTGTATGAAGGGTTCATCCTAAAAACACCTTCTGGACTAGGAATTATTCATCACAGACTGATTTTATCTTGACAACGTCTCAGGAGGGGATTCACTTTTTAACTGGTATTTAGATGCATAAGCCTTGAAATCTCAGCAAGGTTTTGCTCAAAAGGTAAGAAATAGTATATGATCACTCTCTGCTGCAAAGATCAACTGTTCAACCATAACACACAAACAAATACACACACACACACCTGGAGAGGCTATCAATCCGGACTCCGTGTTTGGTCTCTGTGTCTTTGGAGTCCATCTTGATGGTGAACTCTTTATCCACCAGCAAGACGAAGGAGATGGCTCCCGTGTCTGGCTTCATGTACAGCAAGAATGAGTCTTTCACCACAAGCCAGCTACAACACACACACACAAAGCGGTCGTCGCAATTAGCCACATGGAAATGAATGACTTCAGTGTAGACGTAAAGTTTCGCAGCTTTCTGCTGACTGCTGTGGACCACTTCTTATGTTTCTCGTTTGGAGGACAGGGTGTAGGAAGAAAATCATCATGAGGATGTAGGTGGATGGGCCGAGCGCTTCAAACGTGTGGGATTATTTTGTGTTGTGTTTAAAAGAAATAATAACAACATAAACTGATCGCATCGTAAATTGGATGATGTAAAGTGGAAGAGAAAGGCAAAGTCAGATAGATGAAGACGGACGTGAGTGAATACCACTGCAGTCAGACTGACAGCAAAAACGACCGCCTATTAAGATGTCATAATTATTATGTTTGTAAACGTGTAATGCACAGTTGTGTAATACACGGTCGTGTAATAGATGTTCACTATTCGTTGACACCCACACTCTCCCTGCCAGGAATTTGAGAATGAATGTTCAAGAAATCCTCCTTCTTGCTTTTCCATTACCATAAGACATGCTGGAGTTGATGAGCTATAGCACTAGTCACCATGTTTCTCACCTGCCAAAATACGCTGCACAGTATATTTAAACTGCTGGCTTAGACAACTTAATTACAAGAAAAAAAAACAGCTAGAACCAGTAATACTGCTAACACTGCAGCTAAAGCAGTGGGATTGAATGGAACATGCACAGAGAGAAATAAATTGGATAGACAGAGATAGCTGAAGAAAAACGGCAACATTAACACACCGTTTGGACCAGCGATAGCAGGCCTGGCTCTGACCACAGCAGTTCATTCCAGGGATACGATGTCCGCCTGAGCGTTTATAAATCATCCCTTCCCTGGAGGAGGGAGAATAACTGGTGAAATATTTTCCAAAAACTGTATCATGGGGCTTAAGAAGAGTGTAAAAGAAGTTTGTAATTTTAAAATAAATACACCTAAAGAAAGAACAACTTTGACATGGGATATTTGACCCTGATCCCCAGAGATATAGGCACTAAGAAAATGCTCACAGTCCTTTGGGCCCCAAGTCATGAATGAAACTCATCTGGCTGACGTCAATGAACTCCATCTGTGTAAAGAGGGCAAGCACAAACAACAGACTTCACATAATGATTCTCGCATAGACACACCAGCCATTGTGTAATTTATTGTTACACGTCATCATGGGAACTGGAAACTGCTACGTCCACACACCTTAGAGTTAATATGACTCATCTTAAATTGTGTGTTCTCATCTCTCATAATAGCTTTAGTTTTCTGCCTAAAATATGCTTTTAAATGTAGAGGACTTAATAAACACCCATGGCACAGCGTAAAGACAATTTCATTTCACTTCATATGGAAAAAGTAAAACAGATAAAACAACTTGAGGCTTTGCCAAATTCCAGAATAAAGGTACTGAATTATAACATGTAGAAAATGTCCATTATCTATCATGGCTAATAGAAATGAGGCATAAACATAACTAGTATGACATTATGTTTAAGTGTGACCCTTTGCAGTGTTTAGTATTTACTCACAGTATGGTGATATTTTCGGTACATAGCCATCCTCAGCAGCTTGTTCAAATAGTCTTCTAACTGTCTCTGTAGGAACACAAACACTATATTTGGACACTGACAAAGCCCATGCATATAAACACTGACATGTGCGAAACAATGTGAAACAGTGGTTCAGAGGATAGATTTGCTGGCAAGGAGTTAAGTGCCATGGCAACAAGTGAGTGCCAGGAGAGCTCCTTGCAATAAAGTTGAAATATCACAAGAACCAATTTTATGGCCGTGAGAACGGCCAAACACAATGCTCCAACATACCTTCCTGCTGGAGACCTGCTCATCTCTCACTAGCTCCTCTCCTCCTCCTCTTGGCAGGGAGGGCATCTCTCTCACTTCGCTCTTCCTCACCGTCTTTCTCCTCACTGTGTGGCTGCAAAACACAATGTGGGAAATTTAACACTATATATTTTAAATATAAACAAGATTAAGTATATTTGGTCCTTAATGTATGATACAGAAGAAAGAACAAAGGTCCAGAGCTTTAAAAACACTGCTTAAGTGAAAAATCTGTGTATTTCACAGGTGTGTCAGACTTCAGAGAATGTCAAAGGGATTGTAAGCCCATCGTTTACTCCAAAAAATAATCTATGATTATAATAGATTAAACCAAAAACTGTTGACAGTATGTCAATACTTAGCATTCAAGCTAAAAAAAACAACAACAACTCCCTACTAGCAATACATTTGTTGTTTTTACATTTGTGCTTATGAGAAGGAAAGTACTGATTATATCATCTACATAAAGTAAATATAATACTTGCTTTAATCTATTAAGGATACTAGTATGACTACTGTGTCTATGCACTTGAGTATGTACACTTTTGTCACATCATGGACATATATATCCCATTTATAGAAAAAGCTTAAGGTAAAACAAGCATTTATGTCCATGCGAGACTGTAAGTTTATGCTTCACTGTATAGAGTGCGTGCCAACCTGCGCGATGGCAGTAGTATCCTCATAAAGGTTTTGTACGTCCTCAGCTCTCTGTGCAGCTCCATGAAATGCTTCTCCTTCCTCTTAACCACCCAGGTAAATTCACCGTGTTTCAGTTCAATCTTAAACACTGCTGGCAGAGACTAAAGAAACATTCACATGCTTAACACCTGTAATCATGGCAATGACCTCAATAATATTAAAAATATTCAACATTTAAAAAGAAAAAAAAGCGATACAATGGAAAATGGAAAAATCTGTGGCCTAAGTAAACAGCAAGCGCAAGAATCAAGACCATATATTTTATTGAGAGGTGTGTGTGGAGTACCTTGTTGACACTCCTTTGGTGTGATGCATTGAAGCGGTCCTGTGCAGTGGTGAACCTCTCCACCTCCAGGATCCGGGCAGTAACGGGTACAGTGGGGAGGTATACTTTAGCATTGGCTTCCTTAAAGCCCACTGTGGCATACACTGCTGAAAATGGGATACGACAGTCCCCTGGGACAGAGACGAGGCGGGTGTTTAGTGTGATCTTTCTGCTTGTACATGTAGGAGTTGCTCAGGCTGCAGGAGCGAGTAGGATGTATCAGTGAAAACTCAACCTTTGTTGAAGACCGTTGTAGTTCGCGAGTTTGCAGTGTTAGGGCAAATGTTTCAGAATATTTTCTGGTAATCTTTCTTTGTCTTTGCAAGACATCAATAGTGGAACCATCCACCCTCATGTGCTGGCACCATTATATAGTGGTGCGAAACCTCCATGTAGTAAGTTGCTTTTTTGACTAATTGAATTATGGTCATTAAAACCTTAACAGGATGGTTATAGACTTGTTTTTGTTCATGTATTTTTAAGCTCATATTCTGTCAAGTTAAGACTAATAATAGTGAAGTAACTGACTTGACCACTTGCTTTTGAACTCTTCTACTTTGTTAGTTCTTTCTCTTCTTCTGCTCACTTTAAGGGTTATCACAGCTTCTTCTGTCATACCAGCCAGCTACATATCCTCCTTCACTACAACCATGACTCTTCACTTCACTTTTCTTCCTGTCTGGCAGGACTCCCTGCCTCTCTGACGTTCTCCCTTCACGTCACTGTTACACCTGTCTCCTTCTCGTTCACACACGTGTTTTGCCTTCTTTCTACTGGCTTTCATTCCTCTTCTCTCCAGAGCACCCTTCCACCTCTCCAGGCTCTCTTCCACCTGCTCGCTACAGATCACATTATTGTCTGCAAACATCACAGTCCACAGAGACTCCTGCCTGACCTGCCTCTCAACCTTTCCATCACCACTGCAAAGAATCAGAATCACAATACTTTATTAATTGCTAAGGAAATGATGTATTATGTAGGACTCAGAGGTGTCTCCTGGTGTAATCCCACCTGCACCATGAACCTCATCTTTTACTCGTACCACACACCTGAGCACTGTCTCGCTGTCTTCATACAGATCCTGCATCACACTCAAATACTTCTCTTCCTCTATGGTAAACAATCTGGCTAAAAAGTCCACTGTCCTCCCTCCTTTACCTTTCCATACCTCCATACCTCTTCTCAACACACTCTTCACTCATTAGTATCCTTCATCATCCTAACCTGCTGCACATCCATTCCAGCTCAAACTCTTTGACACATCCAATCGATACAAACATTTCTCCTTCCTTAGTTTTCTTTTCGTAATATCAACCAGCATTTGTCACCTCTCTCTTTGTTGTACTGCCAGTACTCATGTCTACGTTCTTCATCTCCCTTACTATTCCACTTTTTCTTAGCATACTTCCTCATTCCACCACCAAGTCTCCTGGTCATCTGAGGATACAACAAGCACCTTCTTTTCAGTTTCCCTCACCACTGTAGCTGTACTTTCCCAGTCATCTGGTGACTCTACAACCCAGACTGTCTCAGTTTCTTCTTCTTCTTCTTCTTCTTCTGCGTGAACTCTGCACAATAGTCTTCCTTCTTCAACTTTCACCATTTAATCCCCGCCACTTCATTCGCTTACTCTACTTCATTTCCAGAGTCATCCTACAGACTACCATTCTATGCTGCCTAGCTACATTCTCATCTAACGCCACCTAACCCCTGATACCGCATTTAACGAGTGTCCTTCTGAGCCCACAATTAGTAGGTTATGTTAATATTTTTTTTTGCTGTTGTGATTTCTTTACAAGAAATTATTGTGATATTATAAATTTGGAGAGCAGGTACATAATAAGTAATAACAATAAGTAAACTCACATATTTGCTCATGTCCATAAACTTACCTATGTTGTTCCCATCATAGTCCACATCTTCTCCCTCCCCTATGTCCAACTCCCGGGTATCCAGGCTTTCCACAAGATCTGCCATCTTGACACCGTCGTGTGTGTCTTGAGCCGCTGTGCTGTCAGAATCTACAAAGTTGACCAGGTTGAGGTTACTGGTAGCAGTCTGAGCCTTATTCTTCATGCTTAGCAGTCAGACCCTGGAGCAGGGCACACCTAGAAGAGAGATCATATATATGTATGACTATTTCCTGAGTGTATATGTACTCCCACAGAGCAGGACAGTCTTGTGACATTTAATCTTCCAGTGACCTTACTGTGACTTCCCTTTTTATTATGTGAATCAGATAAGAACTGCAAGTAATACAAACTCTTAAAAAAAAAAAAAACATAACCCAAAAAAAAAAAAAAAAATAAAAAAAAAAAAAAAAAAAAAAACCCACATAAAAAAAAAAACAAAAAATAACAAAAAACATAAAAAAAAAAAAAAAAAAAAAAAAAAAAAAAAAAAAAAAAAAAAAAAAAAAAAATAAAATAAATAAAAGAAAAAAAAAAAAAAAAAAAAAAGAGAATACTG
>VURO01001700.1:60836-81290 GCA_015108175.1 Pelvicachromis taeniatus
TTAATATTTTTTTTTTTTTTTAAATTTAATTTTTTTTTTATATTTTTTATTTTTTTTTTTTTTTTTTTTATTTTTTTTTTTTAATGTTTTTTTTATAGGGGTATAACACTTAAACTACTACTGTTTTTTTAAGGAAATCACTTGTGAAGTTCTGTCTGAATTAATTCAATGGGACCAATATGTTTATGTTTAGACACCCTTCCACTCCCTAAACCACTCCTTTTGAAAATTCCATGCCAATTAAAAACATGTGTAGTCATGTTGTGGTTTGTGACCTCAGAGACATTGTGACTAGAAATCAACTTTGAATCAGACACACATAAAAAAAATAAATAAATAAAAATCAGCTGATGCCTTTCATGCTATCAAATTCAGAGGTGTAATCAAGAAAATATGCCTCTATTTTTAAATTATTGGTCACTTTGTCATATATGATACACTTGCACACTACTCCAAGCAGGAAAAAACAAACATTTAATTCACTGAGTGGACTACAAACAAATATTTTCTATTAAAATGTTCCTTAAATAAAGCGAAACAAAATACACCAAAGTATTTAAAAGCAGGCAAACTGGCAAACTGAAAGTTACAGAGAGTTCTGACAGTTTTATATAACAAACAATTATTGAGACACCAAAACCTGCTTAACCTGTCACAAGCATTATTTCTCATATGTTTGCAACACCAAATAATCCAATATTTGTTCTTCATTTCTAAAATATCTTCTTTTGTATTTCTAGATAGAAACAAAACTATTTGGTTATTTTAAAAAAAAACAAAAAAAGGATCTTCACTAGAATATGATACAGTTTGCTCAAGAGCTTTGTAAGAAGGCCTGTTAGTTTCAGAGAACAGATGCCCCTGCCATAAACAAGACAAAAAGATGTGTTAAAATATTGATTTCTGATGAAGGGCAGGTAAGAAGCAGTCATTAATCTGAAAAACATCCAAAATAAATGTGCAACCAGAACAAAATATTGCAGCATCTGTTTTGCCTATGGCTTTTCATGATTCAGCAGTGTTGGTGACAACACTCAAAACACACACACCCAGAGTAACACAATAACGTCAACTGGTTCTTTAGAGCATGTGAGCAAAAATGAAACCACTTCCTGCATTTCATTAAAAAAAGAAAAGAAAGAAACTGTATATGCGTCTTTTTCGTTTCCCACAATTAACTGCAGTTTAGCATTAGGAAGACACCTTTGTGGTCAAGTTTGAAAGACGAAAAGATCGTCTTCTGACCTTCTTTTGACCAGTGCCAAATTCTTCTGGAGCAAAAGCTACTTAAAATGACATGTGCACGTACACTAAGAGATAAAGAGTTGACAGTAAACATTCCCACTCCAGAGAACAAGATCCAACATGCTCGAAGAGTCAGAAGAGTCACCAACTGCCTCAAATGACTTCTGCTTGGTTTCTGTTGTCCTTGTGAAACTATTTATTCTCTCCATTTATTCAAAAAAAGTGAATTAATGGGTTTAAATTAGGTTCCTATTTATTATAATGCTTAGAGTACACTAACAGTTGGGCTTAGACTTTTTAATAACTTCTAATGTGATTCTAAATACCGTATCTCATCCATTAGTAGCCCCGGCGTTTATTCAAAAAATTATTCGGCCGGCTCGGCGTTTAAAAGAGACCGGCAGTTGTTGGAGACCGGCTCTTATTCCCTTCTCAGACGGAATTGTCACGGAAGTGAGAGGGAAAGAGGACCCAAGCGCGGTTTTTAGGCCGAGGTGAAAAGACCAAAACATATTCCAACAGTTCACAAATAATGCAGTTTCCAATTGTGCTCCTCCTTTGCTCCCGAGTGTCTCCTTGTCTGTGGTAGCCCAGTGCACGAGTGGTGCTCCCCGAAACTTCTCTCCGCCGACTCGCCTCGAAATGAAGACCAGAAAATCACAGTTAGCAGGTTCACTAGCTGACAGTTCCAATTCAGTGTAATAATCCCACTTCGACGGTCGCGGCATCCAAATGCTGCTGGTCGTAGATGACGGCTGATTGGAAACAGCTGGCCGAGTGATGAGACGCGGGAGGACCGACTACAGCGGGGAGGGGATTTGAGTTTGTTGTGGGGGTTTTTTGAGCAACGTTCCAGTCACACTCAGTGCAGACACAAACAGTGATGACTTGAAGCGAGCCTTTATTACAGCCAAGCAAAATACAAACAAAAGTAAAAGAAAGAATGACTAAACAAGAAAACCTTAAACTGTGAAAAACCTAAAAACAAGTATAAAGAAACTAAAGACCCAAGAACTTGGGGCTTGGAGATGCAGAAACATGGAGAAATGCAGTGAGTGATATGCAGACAATCCTGCAACAAACAGAAGAAGACAAAGGGCTTAAATACACAGCGGGATAACGAGGAAATGAGACACAGAAGGAGAGCACAGCTGGGAGTAATCACACACAACGAGACCAGGAGAAGGAAGAACTGAAAACACTAATGTAGGATGAGAGACTGTCAAAGTAAAACTGGAAACAAGGGACATTTTCAAAGACACAGACTCGACACTGAGGCCTGGAGACATGACTGACTGGGCAGACATAGGAGATGCACAAACATAGAGACAGGGGTGACTGGACATTAAACATTGAACACGGGAAGGCATAGTAACAGAAACCTAAAGACTAGAAACTAAGGATGTAACACACACAGAGAACAGTAAGAAACACCAAACCCATGAATAACACTAATTCAAAGAATATAAATTCATCAAAAAACACAACACTGGGTCACAGACCCAGTACCGTGAAACACATAGCCCCAATATTCATTTGAACACATGTTACTACACAAAGCATGTTAACTGAGTCAGCACTGGCTATAAAAAGCTCACTTTGCATGGCTCCATTCTGCACAAAGCAACAGTGTGGAATGAGAAATAGCTCGCTGACATGAATGGTTTTACATCTACAAAGCATGTACTGTAGATTAGTGTTTAGTGTAAACTATGCCCACTGTTTCATGATAATTGTAAAGACAATAAAATTCCTTGTTAAATCATGAATTAAGCACATTTTTTTGAAAGCTAGGTTTAGTTTTAGTAGCCACATCCAGCTCTAGTTACTGTCAGGCCTGTTGAATTAAGGAATCACTTATATAGAACTTGTCTGACCAAGTGTAGTATGCTAAAAGAACCACAGTAAAAGTCATTAGCCACAAATCTACAAAAGTTGAAACAGTGATGAACCTTCCCAGGAAAGGCTTGCCAACCAAAATTATTTCAAGAGTGCATCAATGACTCATCCAGTATGTCACAACTTGCTGTATTTGATTGAACCACGAATTCTGCTCTATCAGAAAATCCTGAAGGAGAATGTCCGATCATCGTTTCAGGTGCTGAAGCTATAGCATACTTGAGTTATATTCCAGAATGATAGTCCTAAATACACCAGGAAGGAAGAAGAAAATAAAGGTTTTGGAGTGGCCTAGTCAAAAACCAGACTTAAATCTGATTAAACAGCCCATTCACGCTCACAAACCAGCGGGGCTAAATTAAAGCAATTCTGTAAAGAAGAGTTGGTCAAAATTCCTCAGCTGTGATGTGGAGGACTCATTGCCAAAAATATGTGGCTGTACTTCTTGCTACCAAGGATGGCACAACCGGCTATTAGATTTGAGAGACAAACTGCATTTTTACTGATTTATGGTTGTCTAACATTTAAATTTGTTTGATCAAAAAAATTTTAAGTGTGGGAAATGTACAAAAAAAAAAGAATCAGGAAAGGGGAAATACCTTTTCACAGCACTGTATATCTATTAAATAGTACTAATTTTCTCAAATTAAATGTTTTATGCTGCATATAGCTGTACATGTGAAGTGAAAGCCAGGAAGAAAATTGGCATGCTTGGATTGTTAAAACTGTACACGATTTTTTTTACTATACAGTACAGCCATTTAGCAAGGACCCATTTGTAGAAATTTTGTATGAAATGTGTGCTCCAGAGGAAGAATTTATGACAGTCTGGTTATTTCCTGCTCTAAGAATATCCATGACCTCCCAAAAACCTTGACCCACAGAGAGGTTAACTAGAATGTCAAAAAGTATATGTGTAGACTGAGATATAACAAGCACAGTCCGTGTTATCCGTGTCTACAATATGCAACCTGAGAGTTATCTCTCTACTCCATTGTAATAAAAAAATTGCCTACTTCCTGCTTCCTGTCCTGTTGTCATGGTGATAGCTTGAGCAGCTAGAGCTGCTTATATATAAATATCAACAGAAGTGCACCCGCCTCTCCCTTCGTGTGCTATCATCCCTCTTAAATGTCAATTAGTGGGAGTGTGTCAGAGAGTCAGAAAAAAAGAGGAATTACAAGTAAAGTGGCCACTCATCAATCGTTTCAATGAGACACATGGGAAATTTAATCTCTCACCATGTGACCCAGAGTCATTAAATACATATTGCTTTACTTGCCATGCAGGAATCAGCCATCTTGCATTCTAAAAAAAGGTTAAATCCATTACTGGGGATGTGAAATGTAAAGTAATTTCTAACTACAGATTTTAGGATATAGGCGTATATTGTCAGCTGCTGGTTGTGAAAAATATTTCTGACTTGCTTGGTCTGTAGTACTTTGTTTCATCAGATAAAGTACTCCAATAGAGAATTTGGCTTACCTTCTGGAAAAGGGCTGGAGAGGATCTGAACCAACGAATAGCAAAATTCTTCACAACTGTGTGAAATAAATAATTGGACATTTCTTTTGGAAAAATACACTTGTTATTAGAAGACTGATGCCACACTCTTGTCAGTCGTAATGATCCACAGAGGTGTTACACGCATGACAAATTGCCTTTTTATAACCATCTCTATCCAACACTACCACATCTAATGACCAAGTTCAAGCTGACTTGGAGAGGTTACTACTCTAGCTAAAAGGCAGCCAACACGACGCATTGTTCTGATAATCCAAGCTAAATGGCCAGTGGCAACAGCTTCATGTTCAATAAGTACCCTAATAGTTACATTAACAATTTATTAACATTAATAAATCGATAAGCTACAAACTGAAAGGGCGTTATCAGAAAGTGGTACTAATATTTAACTACTGTACTATTGATTCATTCACAGAAGTAGAGAAACAATGGCTCATTTTTCGTTACTGTGTGCACACGTTGCATTTACAATCCCTAATTTGGTTCCATAAAGTTTCCTGAAATATATCAATCCATGACTTACTTCTCTCTGTGGTTTTATAACAAGCAAAAGTTAGATATTTATGAGCGTTTTTGCACCAGAGCCTCTAGCAGCCCTGTTCCCATAATAGTGCAACGACCCACAGGAGACACATGGGAAGGAAGACAAGGTCACTGCAGACGTGGCTCTGCAACCCAAAAAAATATATATCTGAATCCCATATCAGTTCTGTGGCTGCTGGTGTCCCAAATCAAGTTCAGCCAAGACGTTGAAGCTAAAAGGTTTGGCTCACTAATAACATTTTTCAGGAAGACAAATCAACATAGATACTTGCTTTTTCCATATAACTACAATAATGATTAAGTTTTTCCTTTACAAATAATGAGACAAGAAACTTTGGAGCAAATCATGTTGAGAGTCCTTTTCAGATTACACTGATGGAAAGCTGATGTACAAACACTGTTTTGAGGTCTATACGCTACATACGTTCTTATAAAAGAAACAGAAAGCAGCAAGAGCTTATTTTCTAAGGTGTCTCACATCTGGAAACATGGTTCTAATTTACTCAGCAACGTGCTGTTTTGGGTGGGAGCTCACAGTGGTTACTTCTGGGAAATGGGTTGCACTCCCAGCATGAAGCTTAAACCAAATCCTAAATATTTTGAACAGAGCTGTCTGTTCAAGTATGCTAAAAGAAAAATATTCTGCTGCTTCAGGGCATCCTGGTGGCAAAAGGGACTTAGGTGTGCAACACAAACGTGTTTTTTAAACCATCAAAAGAAGATTTTATGTACCAGTTTTAAAATCTCATGCTTTCACTTCTCCACGGTATCCCAAAGTCATCACCCTCTTAAGGTGTCTAACAGCTTTGAAGAAGCAAAAAGAGTCTATAATAAAAGATCATTAAACTTTAAATCTTAAACAGCAAACGGTACTTGCATTAGTGACTCTTAACGGCACATTTGTGTACATTATAGGTCAAACAAAGACCATATTAAACTGATTTTTTCAGTGTAGTCACATTCAAGATTCATAGCAGAAACTGCTAAAGACAAAAACGCAGTGTACCACTTCTTCAGTGAGACATTCACTAATTACACTGCATGCAATCAATGCATCTGCTATTTTTGCACAGAAACCAAAATTGTCATGCAAAACACGTTCAGCTACATTACGTTTACCAAATTAAAAAAAAAAAAACATTAATATCATCGTGGTGTCATTTTTGCACATTTCTGCTGTATGCATGAAGGCTTGAAAGGCAACATGAAATTAAAAATGAATAAAAGTTGCTATTCAAGCGTTTGTTTAGACACATTTACTGTTTATGGTCTGTGCCACTGCATTGTGGTAGAAAACAGATTATTGTTTTGTAGATTACAATAAAAAAAAAAAAAAAATCAGTATAAAAAGCATCAGTATATTATCTAGCCTCAAATAGATTGAAGATTGTGTGAAATCATGTACTCCAGCAGGCTAAGATATGACATATGCTGATTATACATTATTGACACAATAACCAACTCTATGACCACTCTATGATCACTGTTTGAAGTTTTACTGTAAAAACTTTTCTTAATCACCTCTAAAACAGACTTTATCAGTGCTCTCAAACGTCTGCATATATGTGTTGATTAAAAAAAAATCATTTTCAGAGCTGCTTCTTCAATCCAAAAGCACTATTTAAAAACACATTTCTACCAGTTGACCTCAGCATATTTGTCCATCTTAAATTGGCATCCAGTACTCCTACTTTTCTCCCTCTATAATAAATCTGCTTGCAATACATGTTTTAAAGTGTCAAATCATTGAAAGGAACACTGGAGGCGGACTGAACATGTCAACCTCAGCAGAGGTGCTGTCACTGATTATCCATTAACTGTGAGGAAAAATAGGCAGTTGGTGAAATGCACCATCTATTCCTGGATTCCTGTGTGATAACAAGTCTGACATTTACGAAGTGCTGCTGCCAATACAATAAATGACTGGAAACTTTTTAAACGCACGATACGTGTAAACGGCATCTTTGCATTACAGACTACAAGTCACGCTCGCTGATACACTCCATGGTACGTATATATCAGCACAACAAAGGTAACATAAATGTAGCTTGGCATTTATAGACTGAGCAGTGCCAAGCTCCTCGTGGCGCAGATGGTACAAAGATAGAGAGAAGAAGGGAGGGAGGGAAGGAATGAGAGAGGTCTGTGACACCTCTTTTTCTCTGCCCACACTAAAGCTGCCTATTATCTAATCCTTCACACCATGGATAGGGGGATTGGGATGGTCAGAGCGGCAGAGAAAGCAAGACATACAGTAGATGCCAGAAAAAGAGAGCGAGCAATCGTCATCATTGCCAGAGTGTCGTTCGGCTGATGGTAACACAAGGCATCATTGTACTGAGGGAGTGAGAGAACTGCTCCCTCTCTCCGTTTCAGCCAAGCCTGATTCGGCTCGACCAGTGTGGCCAAGTCCGAGACTGGAAACTACTAAAGTTTAACTCGCGCCAGACCGCTGAAGTGACTCATGATTACAGTGGTAGGAAAAAAGTACAGAGGATCTCTGAGTTCTTGAATTAAAGGCTTGGTGCAAGCAAAATATAATTTAGTGGCTGAGAAAGAAAGCACTGTGTTCAAAAATAGACACAATATGAAAGCAAACATCTTAGGTGCAGATATGCTGTACTTGTATGATGTAGTATGAGTGTCAAATGGCACAGTGAGCGCGGGGAAATGTACACCCTGGAGAACAGCAGCGACAGGTTGGTCCGCTGGCTCATTTCAAATACACTGAAATAACTCGTCTACAGATATGCTCCTGAGAAGTCAATGAAAAACTGTGCTCATTATACGAATTTGGATAAGAATATACTCTATAAATGCTTTAATTATACATATAGACGCATTTTAAATCATAGTTGGAAAGTCCAAAGAATATTTGTGGGTTTTTTGATGGTGGCACATTGTCTGGCAGGACACAAGCCAGAAGTTCACATCTGGAAGAAATTCATAGTACTAAAACTGAGAGCCTTGCTATCAACACTAATCCCCACCCCCAGTCCCTTCTAAGCAGCAAACTGCAATGATGTAAAACTTATTATGCTACTTTTTTTTACTTTAACTGAACGGTGGGTGGTTATAGCCGAGAAATCTTCAGCTCAGTATTTTTCTTACTGTCCAGTTTAATAACTAATACACACATTTAAAGCACATAGACTTAGGTCGATAAAGTTAAACGCATGCATTTGAAGCCTCAGGCAGGAATAACAGTGATAAAGTTTACTGTTTGAGTATGCTGGCACCACAACAACAAAAGTATTGAGGTCATGCCCGTGCAAAAGACTACTGAATGCCAGAGGTCAGTATCCACTGTATCTGTTGCAAAGACAACAGAAGAACTGCAGAGGGGAGGGGGCTGGTTTTCTATGGGCGAACAGCGGAAAAAAAAAAAAATATCTGCAGTCTTCCCATGACATTCCAGCTGCAGCTACCAGCTTTCACACAAGGCATGAGAAAGGGGACATCTAGCCAACACACAAACATACATGCACACAAGCACACCTGTGGAGTCTTATGCAACAGGTCAAACATTACTTGTCACAGCATTACACTGGTACAAAGTGAACAACAAAACGAGCAGGAAATTCATCTTCACACCTGACTATATCATCCACTCTTTACATTTTACATGCTATACTACAAATTGTAGTACAGCATGTATCCTTTTGTGACAAGTAACAGAAACAGTCAAATACACATTAACCACGTATTTGCTGCGCTGCAGCTCAAAAAGAACTAATCCAACTTGTTCAGCAGTGCTCCAGTACAATCCACTGTACATTCCTTGTCCGTGATCCCAGTGACAACCCAAAACCAAAGAGTGTCACAGACACATGTCTCCCAAAGCCCCTGGACGCAAATAGAACAGAGCAGACACAGAAACAAACAGAGTCAGAGGGACACATTACCAACCTGCTCTTGCTGTGGACTTGCAGTCCACATGTTGCTCCACCTGGATTTACTCAATGTTGAGCAAAACTAACGCAACTAAGACGTGTAAGCAGACAACGAATTGCACAGCAGCAGCAGCAGCGGTGGCGGCAGACAGCTCCTTCTAGTCTGCACTTCTGTAAGTGTGGCTGGGAAAAAACTAACAGTGAACTCTCTCCAACTCCTCAGGAAGGGAGGGGTCGCACAAACTCTAAGCCAATCACAAAAAGAGACTCTTCCCATAGCCTTTTTTCATTGGATAAAAACAATAGTGCTGTACTTGTGCTGAAGTAGGAGGAGTACACTTGGGAAATTCTTTGACACTGAGTCTACCTATTATCTCATCATTTCTCACTTTTACTCATTCTCTGTTATTTGTTTATTTTTCTTGCTTGCCTTTCTTTATAGATTATGTATCTCTCTGTGTATCATTGAACATGGCGATTGGATCTTATACTAATTTTTTAAAAATAGGAACAAAAAATTGAAATATAGTTAGGCATTTGATTTGGCTGTGTCTTCACTGAAACTTGGTGTTTACATACTAATTATACTCTGTGTATTTTGCTTTTTAAATTAACTAACGCGATCTCTTCTTCCATCTTGTGGAATAATGAATGTACTGCACTCCTGTGCAGGCCAAACACACAGTCAGTAGTTAACAAATGAGTGTATATTATGGGTTTGACGGGGACTTTAACCTGCAATCTACCACCTTGGAAACTCATCCTCAGTTAACATTGCCAAGAAACATTTAGCCACAAACCTTTACCACATTTATCACGTGCACTTGACGCATAAAGGAACACAGTGATAAATGTGTTTTCAAACATAGAGCAGTGAAATCGTAAAAAAAGACCAAACAGTGAAATAAAAAAATAGATTTGAACTGTCTTTTTCTAAATGACTAACACATATTTCAACACTACTACAAAAGAAACGTATCCGAGAAATTAAATCGATCCCTACACTAAAATAAAAACATGACATAACAGGTAATATAACCAGTTTTGCTGTTCACTCGTGTTGTCTTAGAAACAATCTAATTGTGTCCATGTAAATAGTGAGTTAGTCTGTTATTTGGCATTACGTTAGTTTTTATGGGCACACCAAACCATGAAGTTTGATTGTGCAGTACAAATGTCTAAAGTGTTGCTTTAGACCATTGTACAAATACACACACATCCAATGGTCTGCACACACATCTACATCAAATGATGACAGATACATACCGGAGACCTTGAAAGCACGGCTGTCCCGAGAGCTAACGACAGGAAGATCAGTCTTTCTCAAGTCATTTCTAACTCACCGGCTTCATCTCCTCGCCTGAACACACACGCATCATGATTCAGTGGTCATAAACGGTATCGGCTGGTAAGCACTGATCAAAGGGCAGAGCGATAACAGCATTTGAAACATGAGAATATAATTGGTGCAGGAAGAACAGAACTATATGCTGCAAGTCAAAGGTGTGAATTTTGCTATTTTATTTTTGTTTCATTTGTTTGGCCTTTCACTTAAGGCAACAGGAAAATAATCTGATATATTTTAATTATATTGCATTAAAAATGGTGACAAGCCTCTCACTGTTATCAAGGTAATCCTAACCTACCCTTGTGGAGTAATTATGTAATTAGCAAATGCCATCCAGTTCAGAGGACCAGGAGCCATTCTATTAAAGCTGCCCTGTGGTGATTGGCCTGTCTTCCATCCATCTTTTTGGGTGTTTGCACACATGCATTCATTCACTGCATTTCTTATACTGCTGACTTACACAATCTATTGTGAGTGAGTGAGTGAGTGAGTGAGTGAGTGAGTGAGTGAGTGAGTGAGTGAGTGAGTGAGTGAGTGAGTGAGTGAGTGAGTGAGTGAGTGAGTGAGTGAGTGAGTGAGTGAGTGAGTGAGTTGGGCTTTATGTGTCATTTTTGGTTCCATAACGCAACTTACACAAATGTGACTTGGCACCAAGTCCATTCATTGTGTGTATTATACTCCCAGTGATGTAAAACCCCAAATTCTAAATTAATTCTATAAAGAAAGACAGAATGCAATGGTTTGCAAATTACTTGTTTCCTATATTTAACTGAAAACAGCAAACTGAGAAATATTATTATTCATCTATACATCAATTTTCTTAACCATTTACCCAGTAGCAATTAGGTGTACGCTTTAAATTAATTTGCAAGGTAGGTTTGCAGGTGACACTGTTGTAAAGTAACACATATTTATTCAAATTCATGTATCTGTAGTTTCTGCACTTTTCAATGAAGAAGTAGTTATAGGTGTCATTTCTTTGTGGAAAATTGTATAATGTACATTGTTGTCCAAGCTATAGAATGTTTAACAGCACTGAACATATCAGGGGTATATTTTTAATGGCAATCTGAAAGTACACAACATCGTGGGGATATTATTTATACTGTTAGTGTTGCCTGATTTTGGTTTGTTTGTTTTTATCTAAGGCAGAATGGCTAAATTTGCCAGTTCTTAGAGCGAGATATCATATATAGTGAAAGTTAAATAGGTAAGTGGCAACCCTAACCACATTACACTGTGCCACAATTTTAATCTGTCTGAAAAAATATTCTTCCTATAGTGAGCAAATGGCACATTTTAAGTGTCTTTTTCTGCTTTGTGCAAAGGGGTAATTGAAGTGATCAATTATAAACCATATTTCTAGGGAGGATGACAATTTCAGACACTTAATCATACTCATATGTGATAGCACATATTGGGTCATTTCTATCAAACATCACAGTGCTACAATAGACTTATACATAACACTACACTTATACTTTTCTTTCTTTACATATAGGATTTTATTTACAGGGTAATAAAGAATTGGTTTTGGTTTAGAATTAATTCATTTATACAATCACACAATACTGTATTCTAAACTAAGTGTGCACATTTTAGTGTACACTGTTATGTGTATGATTTAATCTTTCGTTGTTTTCTGAGTTGCCTCAGTAGCAGCTGCTTCCAGTCCCTTGGTTGATGAGCTAGAGGTGGAAAAGGGGCGGAGCAAGCCTATGTGGAGGCAAATTGGGTCACACCACAACTCTGGATCATGGGGGGAATGGGATTTGTTATCTTCGTTTCATTTTTTTTCAGGTTTTTGTGCGTTATACCCCTTTTTGCCACTATTTAAGTTTCCCTTTGGTCTCATTTAGGTAGGTCAGTTTGTTGCAAGCTTTCACGTAGAGTTCTGTTACTTTGACCTCTTTAATTGGTCTAAGATTTGTATTTGTTAAATAATTTAACCAAGTCTGTTTTTTTGGGTTAAATAAAAAATAAACCTTTTTTGGACTTTAACCTGTGCCTGGCTTTAATTTTCTGTTCGGTCTATCACATCATAAAACAGAGAGTAGTCTTTCTCATTGACTGGTGGTAAACACAAAAGGCATAATTGCTTAAAATGCTGAAACTGCTACCAATTAATGTAACAGTACCAGTAGGTGGTGTTGCAGCATCGCACTCAGAGCAGACCCCCACAGCACAACCACTTCACTTGGGTAAGATGTTTTGCGCACCGGGAATCATGATCCACACACTGGATATGCATCATAACTACAGGAGCAGAACAGAAGTGGGGTGTTAAGGTGGATTTCTTCATCAATCTTGACTGATATTTCTTCTTTGACCATTTGGACTCTTACATTTATTATTCTATTGACAATGCATCGTTCTTTCGTGGTTTTTGTGAGTTTTATTAAACTGTCTCCCTTCCGTCAGACAGTGATTGTTTTCACGGTAGTTGTTATTTGTCCATTTGTGTTTGGCTGAGTTTGAGCGCCACTGTCATTTGCAGGACAGATGTTTTTTGCTGCTGCTGCCGCATCATTATGACCCTGAGTCTGACTCACCATCACATGCTGGCAGATGTAACTCGTCAACCGATCCACTATTTTGCTTTTTATTTTGTGCAAACGCGGGGACTCTTTGGGACTTCTTAGCGCATGAAGGACTTTAGGCTTCTGGTGGGTTTCACAAATATATTGTTTTTAAGATGGAGAAGGTAGGATGCGCTTAAATATTAGATTTTTAAATACTAGATGTCTCTTTTTTTATTTTCTGTCATATCCGTTTTGATTGGATTAAACATCCGTAAAGATTTCGGCTGGCGATTTTGAGCTTGAGAATATCCGGATGTAATGCATTTTATAACCATCACTGCTACTCTTCAGGTACTTTTGGAACACTTTAGTGTGCGTTGTGAAGATGGAGTGGATAATTCGGATCGATCTGAGATGGCTTCATATTTCTGTTATGGTCTAATCAAAAGCATCTATTTCGTGTTTGATCTTCAAAGTAAAGAAGTGTTAGGCTACACCGGATTGCTTGCACCACCGAGGATATTGCTTGTGTTCACGCCTGATCTCCTCTGTTACACGTTTTTATTAACTCTGGAAATCAAACAATGAAGAACGGAGGTGAGTGCAGCATCGAGGGGCATGAGGAGTCCCAGATCCAGGGTGACATCAGCAGTCAGGGTCAGTTGCGGCCAGGAGAATAACCCAGAGGCAACAATGCCCTCCTGGCCCAGTCAACTGCAGTGCCTCCACCATAACTGCACCTGGGAGGAGACCAACAACACCATAAGCAAAGCTGACCCTTCTCTGCCCCCTCTCAATTACTATTCAATTCCTCTCCTTACGGTCATCACCGTCGCCTGCACACTGCTGTTTCTGATAGGGGTGGCCGGAAACGTTATGACCATTTTGGTGGTCAGCAAGTACCGGGACATGCGCACGACCACCAATCTGTACCTGTGCAGCATGGCGGTATCCGATCTACTCATCTTCCTTTGCATGCCACTTGACCTCTACAGAATGTGGAGATACCGGCCCTGGCGCTTTGGAGACGCGCTCTGCAAACTCTTTCAGTTTGTGTCCGAATCAAGCACTTACTCCACCATCCTCAGCATCACCGCCCTGTCAGTGGAGCGCTACCTGGCGATCTGTTTCCCACTGCGCGCCAAGGCACTGGTAACCAAAAGGCGTGTACGAGCCTTGATTTGTCTGTTATGGACAGTGTCACTTTTGAGCGCAGGCCCTGTGTTTGTCATGGTGGGAGTAGAGCAGGACACCATGGGGCCACTGAACTTCAGTTCGTGGATGAATGAGACTAAATTATTCCTGGAGGCTGAGGACACCCGAGAGTGTAAGATGACGCACTATGCTGTGCAATCAGGTCTGATGGGGGCCATGGTGTGGCTGAGCTCCGTATTCTTCTTCATGCCCGTGTTCTGTCTGACAGTGCTCTACAGCCTGATAGGCCGTCGGCTGTGGCAAAGGCACCGAGAGACGAACATGAGCAACCGCGTGTCTCACAGGGACAAGAGCAACAGGCAAACCATCAAAATGCTGGGTAAGTTTCCAGAGCGTGCAAATTATGCAAAATTCTGAAGTTCTTACATGATTCAAGTTTGAGTTGTCGACACATGAAAGACATATTAGGGCTTTAAATTATGTTCATATAAAAGTGGTATCGGTTGAAATTTCCAAATAAATATATATATTTTTAGGTAGAAAAAGTTAATCAGCATCTCATTTGACTAACCCCTGCTCCCTTTTATCTCTATTTTCTTCTTCCAAAAGTGGTTGTTGTGCTCGCCTTTGTCCTGTGTTGGTTGCCTTTCCATGTGGGTCGCTACTTGCAGTTCCGCTCTCTGGATGCTCCTTCCCCATTGCTGTCGTTGTTATCCGAGTACTGTAGCTTGGTGTCAGTGGTTCTCTTTTACTTGAGTGCTGCCATCAATCCCATCCTCTATAATACCATGTCGTGGAAATACCGGGGTGCAGCGGCGCGCCTCTTCGGCCTGACCGACAGCCTGCCGCCACGGGGTCGCACAGCGAGCACCGTGAAAGGAGATGGCTCAAACGGATGGACAGAGTCTACAATCAGCTTTTGAATGCAATGCCTAAATGGCTGGCGTAATGAATAAAGCTATTAGTCGTGCATCTACAATACGATTAATTTTGCGATGCAAAATTGCGGTGAGCACTTGCCTTTATTTGACTGGAATCAAAAAGGATGCTTAAAAGCGCTCGAGCCATAAACGCTCAACATGTATAAACCACTTTTCTTTTAAATAAAATTTGCTCAGTTACCTTGTTGGGTTATTTCAGCAAGTGCCACATACTATTCATAGAAAACAAATGAAAAGCAAAACTGGTGACGCGCAAAAGTCACTGGCCTGAAATGCTCACAGGATATCAATCAAAAACAGACACGCGCCTGTGTGCTCACATATAAATGTCACGCACATCTACAAATGCCTTATATTGCATTTATATTCTGGATGACAAAAGAAAGCACTGTAGAATTTGTGGCACTGCTCTGTACTCATTAAGATAGGGGCAGAGGTGCAGTGTGTATGTGCATGTGTGTGGAAGAGATTTTTGCATGTGCTTTGCAGGGCAAGTGTCATGCTTTTGGGTATGCTTTTAGTTACGTTATATGCAGCTGTTGTGGGTTACCTGTTAAAAATGTCAGCATTCCCAGTGCCCACTTTTCTATTCAAATCCATGCTGTTTTTGGGATCAGTGGGTGAATCAACAGTCCCTGTGAATATTCTTGTGAATCTCTGTGCTGCACAGCCCTTGCTTAATTTTGTGATCGTGAGACAATTTATATTTCCAAAATATGTATCAGTCTCTGATCTTGTTGAATGTATTTCGCTGTTAAATGATCAGTATGATCTGTAGGTAGAGGTGGAGGTGGGGGGGGGGTCCTCTGAGGAGGCATTGCAAAAAGTTTTTACAGGTCTTTTGACTCTGAATTGTATTAAGTGTCAGTCTGGTGCATTCACAAAGAAAGCTGCCCTTAATGTAGAAATAAACATGTTAGCAGCCACTTTCTGGGCCATGTGAACTGTGCACCATTTTCCAACAGTGTTATCCACACGTTTTCAGTCATCAGCCATAGCTACATGTTGCACTGATTAAACATACAATGCTATCTTTTGCTGTGGCTGTGAACAGAAAACATTATTATAAATTTAATTTACCAATTTGCAGCCATATTTATGGCAATTAAAACATTCATTTTCACCAGTCCTGTTTCTATACAAGTAGCCTCCAGTGTAAGCTACCACTGACAAACGAGAGAAGTGAGTTCTCACACGATGTAAACTGTATGTGTCTTCTTTTTCTCATTTAATAATTTACAAAAGCCTGGAAGATGGGAAGTCTTCATGGGTGATTAAGCAGCAGATTATGTAAAGTTATTTTAAATGTTCTCCAGTCTGATGAAGTGCTACAACAATGTATAAGAAAGTTTTCCTTTAAGCTTGTGTAAGATAACACAACAGGTGGAAATGTAAAAGTGGTACATTTTGTAAAGTGATTTGTAAAGCGCCTTGTCGAAAAGATCTTTGCTATAATTTGTATGTCGATGCTTTGTAATGCAGTACACTCAGGTGGTTTACTCAGTCCAAATCACCACAGCAGCTTCCTTGATTTAAAACATGGCCTCATGACTTTGAAGAATGTATCTGTTAAATGAATGTTTATGACCATATACTGACAACATGACATGCTTTTATCAACCCATACTTATTAATAGTCAAACTTCATTGCTTTTTTTTTTTAAATCTATGTGACTATCTTCTCTTAGTTCATGTGTATGTCTATGATTATGTCTTGTAAAAGAAACAAAAAGTTACCTCCTCTTTTGTACACAGTGTTTGTATTCTTTGTGTAACTGTCTTTACAGTCAGAAAATGGTCCTCAACAGATATGAGATGCAAACTGCAATCAGGGTTTTTAAACCAACAAACATTCATAAACACCTTCTCACCCACTTTTAAAAATAACCAAAGATAACACTAGGGTATGCAATCTTTTCTCCATGTGCTCTACCCCACTATATGGGCCTCACAAGGGTTTAACAGTGGCCACTGCAATGTAATGTCTCTCCCATCTCATGGCCACCAGGCTCCATTCTATCACATTAGATAGCTTATAAGACAGCAGGTACTGCCAATATGAAGCAGAGCTCAAAAGAGCACTCATTCGTCACTAAATTCACCTCAGGTACTTGATCAAAACACTTACAGGGAAGAGAGCAAAACCCTGACTTAGAAAATTAAAAGGACTATGAAAGGTAATGAAGGATTCACAGTGAATAAAAGCTCAAAGTTGAGTTGGTAACTCACAGAAGAAGTGGGTTGATGAAAGGTGGAGAGAAGAAGAGATCTAAAACACTAAAGTCTGCATGAAATACATCAGGTGGAAATGGACAATAAAACACAAGGTGAAAGAGAAGAGGCTCAAACAGTGAGTCAGACACCATAAGAGGTTTTCTTTTAAATGAAGGTTGTGAGTGTGGTTAAATGAACATTACACAATTAGGATGAGAGTGGAATTAAAGAAGTATTAAAAAAAAAATTAGCACCATTTTTATTATGTTGGTACCAGTTCAGACAAATTGATGTTTGCTGGTATACCAACACACTGTTAACAAGAACCCTCACAAGGGTGAAGTCATCGGCGAATGGGATAGTTGGTTCGGATCAGGAAAAATGCAGCTATATTTTTTTTCATCTGTCTCTTGATGATGACAAAAAAATCCTCCAAGAAGCATTTGTTCAAATAAGATTAGGCATCCGTGTCCACACCAGTGGCACCTAAAGTTATTGTCAATCTCCCTCATCCTGGTTGAGATGAGCACTGTGTGTCTGTGCTAAATTCTACATTTCATTCAATAGTGAAGTGAAAACATTAAAAGGCATCATAATCCTATCAGTCTGAATTGTTAATGATTAAGCTGTCAATTCTGACACAAACAGAAACCAGGGGTCTGCTATTTTTGGAAAAAGCTTCTTCCATCAAACATGTGAAAACTGGAACACCCAACAGTGAAATCACACCACTTTCAGTCACTTATATTAACCTACAGAATGGTATAGTTCAACAAATGCTACCACAGTGTACTTAAAAAAAAAAAAAAAGGGTTTGCAGTTTGACTAGGAAAATAAATGTTTGCTTTTCTTTCACAAATTGAATCTATGGTCAGTTTCCACCTTTTAAGACAAAGAGAAAAATACTCCTGATGCCCTTGGATTACTTCCGATTGAGGGATATTGAGCTTGCAGTGCTGCAGTTTCTGTCTGGCTGCCCTCAGGGCCAGCAGGGCATAAAGCCTGTGATTTAGTCTTGTCACAGCTTTCTGGTTAAACAGCATTAAGGCCACCGGAGAGTAAATCTCAACATGACAAACCTTCACAGACACACATTTACACTCAATTCAAATCCTTGAACCCTGAGTGACGAATTAAAGGCAAAAATATTAATGTATATTAATGTTTTGTGCTGACATTTAAAATGAATTACAGTGTTCTTAAGATGAGCTCGCCAGCGGAGTAATTCCAATTTAAACCCTAATATTATAAATATTGATTATCAGTCCTCTCTATGTTTACAACAGTACACAAAGGTGACGCAGATGAAATGACAATAATAACCCTCTTATTAAATCCTTTCGCTTCCGCTTATCCTTTTTCAGGGTCACAGGGGGATCTGGTGCCTATCCCAGCTGTCTGAGGGTGAGAGGCAGGGCGAGAGGGACAGGTCGCCTGTCTGTCGCAGGGCTAACACATAAACACAGACAACCATTCGCACTCACATTCACTCACACATTCACATCTATGGGCAATTTAGAGTTTTCAATTAACCTAATCCCCACTAACAGCATGTTTTTGGACTGTGGGAGGAAGCTGGAGGACCCGGGGAGAACGCAAACACGGGGAGAGCATGCAAACTCCTCACAGAAAGACCCCAGCCTGATGGTGGATGAACTCAGGACTTTTTTGCTGTGAGGCAACAGTGCTAACCACTGTGCTTTCCTCTTATTAAATCTGAAAAATAAAAATATTTACTGCTACAGAGAATGTCAGAAATGTGTTTATACTTGTATATATTCAGCAGGTTTGGAAAGTTTGGGGAAAAACAAACCAACAAACTGCAGAACGCTGTTGTGTTGAACCGTAACGTTGACATTCAATAAACAGTGCAATCAAAGACAGAAAAAAATTAAAACATTTATTGGGCATAAATATATTATATATACGCTACCGATACAGTTACGTCTTACATACATAGGGTAGTATTTGCAAAAATCTATACATTAAAATTGATATGGCAGTTTCTTTTATATAATGCATATGAAATTGTCTAACATTTACAATACAAGAAGAAATGCATGAATTTCTTTTTTTTTTTCTCAATTCGTAGACCATGACAACATTGGAATGTCTATTTTTGAATTGTGAGGTAAAAATATGTTTCTTTTTTTGTCTTACTTAAAAAATAGTTAAATACCTGTGAGTCTCTGTATGTTTGTCAAATCGCCAATCTCTCAGTCAAAATCTCTACATGTACAAAACATTAAAAAGGAAAAAAAACAAAAAAAAGAAAAGAAAAAACTGATCAGAAGGCACAGACGTGGGGCTGCTGGGCAAAACATTGTCTCTCACTCTTGACATACCCGCCAAATGTACAGGACCTGCAGGGTGGTGAGTAGGGAGGGTGGGGTTCTATAAAATCACCTGTATTTGGGGGGGAAAATGTAAAAAGAAAAAATTACAACGCACATAAAGGGAGTACCCTGCCCACAAACACAATGCCTTTTTGTTAACACTGTGCTAACCTTGGACTATTTAACACTAGGATAACTGGCCTGACATTGACCATACACAAAGCAAACCTCTGCTCTTCCACTGGGGAATTAAGGCTTAAAAAAGGGAGAGAATAAAAGGGGTAGTGTTGGGCAACGTAACATCAGGAGTTTAAGGAAAGGACACCTCACAAGTCACCTGTCAATTACAATGCAACAGGCAGACACAAAATGCACACATCAGACAAAGGCACCATACTCCCTATAAACTTTCCTTTCTTTGTGGCTGTACTGTGCATTCTGCAGAGAGCGCAGAACTGCGCCCCAGTAATGCCAATGTCACAGCGATACCAATAACAGAATAATGCCAATAAAAGTAACAGACAGTGTTGGCAGTAGAATTTGGAAAAGAGCAAAGGATCACATTTCCCATCGCTCATATTTACCTCATCAAGCCTAATGCTTGGCATAAAAAAGTGCTTCAACTCTGTTAGTCGTAATGATTTTACCATCTTCTTCTATAGCTCTATAGATATCTCTGTATATCATCTCTTAGCAATGTACGAATACAAAACGCTCACTACTGCTATACCAGCACAAACCTGAAAAAGGATTTATCAATATTATTATTTTCATCATCTGCAGGAAACCATCGTATGATTGTTTTTGCTTTTTTTTTTTTTTACCTTTCAGTGT